>PVJX010011867.1:0-52165 GCA_004027295.1 Dolichotis patagonum | reverse complement strand
TAGGTTTGTATTCACAGGTGCACTGTGTAATTACCTGACTCAACCCACTTCTATATTAAAGAAATTTTAAGTTCTGCAATACACATTTTTTTTTTACTTCAGTGAAACAGTACTGTTCTGAGGGCACTATGAGTAGAGAAAACGTTAGTTACACTAATACTTAGAAAAGTAAAGCATCGTCATAAAAGATTATCATACTGACTAAAAAATCTGCATAGGTGTCTTCTTTAAAGCTTGCTTTTAAAAATCTTGGAAAGGCTTTGAATTAGCCATTCAATTATATCTTTAGGGGCTGGGGACGTAGCCCCGCGGCTCAAGCATTTGCCTGGTAAGCGCAAGGTCATGACTTCCAACAGTGGTACCAAAAAAACAATAAAATAAAAAAATCTAATTTCAATTATATTTTTAACAATCTTCAATTTCAAATCAGTATTTTTAATAGAATTTATGGTATTCAAACTTGTACATGTAAAAAAGTAACTCAGAATGATCATCTAACAATGCTGACTGCATGTCCTCTTCATTGAATGGTTTAAAAAGTTTTGCTTTCTCCATAATTTTACAAAAACAGTAAAATTTTAGGGACTTTTTATGTCATGTTAGGTATTTGGTCAAGTAAAATCAATGATTTTTAATGTCAAAAACAAATTCATAAATCCTAATAAATTTTTCAGAACAGTATCTTGATATAGCCAAAGTAAAGAAAAAATTTATGTTTTGAGAGGAAAAACTTGTAAGTTTATTTAAAAATTTTATTCCTAGTTAAAACTTATTTCAGTATCCATACTAGTTTTTTTTTTTTTTTTTTTTTTTGGTACCGGGGATCGAACTCAAAACGTCACGCTTGCCAGGCAGGCACTTATGCCACTGAGCTAAATCCCCGGCCTCCTAGTTTTAAGATTTTTACATGAATATAAAAAATTCTTTATGCATTTAAAAAACTGATATTCACACAAAGCTTTAGCTTTCTGTTTCTAGAACACTATCATTTTCGTGCAAAGTCACCTGAGGCCAGCAAAGGATTGGTCAATACTCCTTACAGCATGCTGACTTCTCTCTTTAAACCTTATTTTTAAATTCACTTAAGTTGCACATTTTCCTAGAAAAATGGACATGTTTAAAATGTAAGATGCATGATATACATTGTTCATTTTTTGTATTGTTTTCCTCAAAAATAATGAAAAAGAAAGCATCAAAATTTTTAAGCATTTATTCTACCCGGTTGTTTAAACATTTCCTGTCCAATTATTTTAGAAAATTAAGACTAAATCAGAAATGCATTTATCATTAAAGGACGTAATGCCACTTATTCATACGAAAAGGAAGCAACATATATACATGATCCTTAGCTGTTGGTTAATGTCAGGTGCTGAAAAGTCTTAACTGAGCTGCCCATAAGCCAATTAAATCTTCTACATGGCGCCATCTCCACTTCCCCTCGGGTCCCAATGGACTTAAAAAAAAAAAAAAAACTAGTGACATCAACAATTAATAGCATTCCCGTAGCCTGTAAGTCTAGCCTGTTACTCGGTTTCTCCCCTGACAATAATGGGGTGCCTTATTATTTTGTTTCCCCTGGGCATTTATTAGGCATGTTGAGGAAAAAGTTACTTCTCTAGAAAAAGAGCACAAATCTTCAACACTCCTCGAATATTAGCCACAGCAATAGGTATCTTATATTAGTAAGGCACCCGATGTCCTCTGTAATGTTACACCTTGCCAATTAGAAACTATTTTAATGTAATTGCCAAAACTTTAGCGACCTGCCATTTGGTAAGAATGAAAGTGGTATTTGTCATTGTCAGCAGAAAAATGTGAGGCAAATCAGCACAAGTAAGACTGGCTGCCAGTGGGTAGACAGGAATGGTTAGTAATGGAGCCTAATGGGTGAGGGAAACCTGCTGCTATTTCTTTGGGAAACGTTATATGTTAATCATTTTATCATTTAAAAATTAAATATATTTTTATTTCAAAAGATAATATTCTATCCTAAATTACATTACCCTGTATCAGGCTCTGCTGGACACATACGCAATATATGTTTTTTATAATAAAACATCTTTTATGATAGTTAACTCTAAATCAATTCAAACTGTCTACAATTTAGAAAAAAGCTGTTGAAAAGCCATTCTCCAATTTATCATTTCAAACAGTAAAGACTTAAGAAAATAAATCAGTGTCTTTCAATGTCTTTTTAAAAATTTCTCTTCAATTCCATTATAATTTTAATGGTACCTTAGGTTCTGATCGTTTTATAATGCTACTTTAGTAATATAATGTAATCAAATGGAGAGATAAATTAAGCACTAAAATTTAAAAAGCAAAGTAAGTTTATATGCACTCTTCTGGTATTTTTTAACTATATTTACCTAACACAGAAAAACTAAAAGTGATTCGAGGTCTGTACGTGTCACCTGTAATGCTTTCTGTTAGAGAAAATTTAGTTAATTCCATCAATTCATCAGAACTCTATGACTACTTTTAGCCATTTAAGGTAAATTCATCTCCCACTTAGTGTAGGCAAATTCTCAATTTAATTTTTTATTTAAAACTTTGGAGTCAGTTAAATTTTTTCTGAAGGCTGCCTTACCTTTTTGATTGGTGTCTGTTAATTATTCAAAGTGGTATTCAAAACATGCCAACAGAGTGCACAGGTCTAATCAGGGTAATCAACATTTTCTTTGCCCTATCTTTAGGTTTGGATACCTAAAGCCTCTGTCTTCTCCATCCTTAAAATACACAGAAGAGATTACTGCGACCCACAGTTAGTCCTCTGCACCACCCAACACCAGAACTGATTTCTTGTGTGTTTTGGAATTGTTCTCCAACCTGCCATTACTTTCCCTTATCAGACTTGAGTGATCACTATTCTACAGGTCAGCCTTGCTTTTCAGCTAGACTTTTTTTTTTTGGTTTTTTTTTTTTTTTTAAAGAACACATCCATTGAGGGTGTCCTAGAAAACTAGAAAAGTTCTCTAATTGTTCATAGTCCAAAATAAAGAGTGGGAATGTGCATTTATGAAGCTGTTATGATTAAAAGCAAATAAATTATTCTGAGGCTAAGTTCTAAATGGTAAGACAATGAAAGGATTGGGATAAAGAATTATTCTTCTGGTTTTGCAATTGACAGAGTTGAAACTGGGTAGGTAAGTCACTTTTTCCTCTGGGTTTTTTTCTGCTTTGGTAAAAAGAAATAATCTGCATCATTTGTAAGAACTTACCTCCACAAATCTGATGAATCTACAATGTTTCCGTTGATTTTTCTGCTTGCTTATCTCACAGTAGACTAAAATTATGAAATTAAAATATCAGGGTAAACTTAGCACGATGATAACAACAATGCACAGCAGTCATTGAGTGAATAATGATTACACCTCTTAATACGACAGTTAAGAAATTTCCTGGGGAATGATGTTTTATTTTAGGAAACATTCTAAAAACAAGACTAAGATTAGAGATTCAAAACTAAAATAATAGTAACTCTAGTATAAATTATAAATTGACATGCTTAATGATGGTCATAAAATCTGTTCACTGATTTTTCTCCCACATTTCTCACTGCCCCCTTACTCTACCCTCTCAAAATCACCCATTGATCACTGAGACACAGAAGGTGACCTCTACCATTTTCTGACCACCCATGCCTAGGCTGCTTCCATTCAATCTGCATCGCCTCCCATCGAAATCAAAGCTTATGTCTTAGAACAAAATACTAAGATTCCACAACCCTACATGTAGTGTTATAGGACATTATTTGTTAAAATCAAGGCATCTGGCATCCTAAATTATGATTACATATCTATAGACTTTGGGATTTTAAGGTATAATAAAGTACATTAGCTTCAATGATAATACAAATTAATTTATCTGAATGTAAAGTAAGGAGGCATACCCATTTCATCCAAACACTTAAAGGATACAACATAAAGAATTAGTCTTGACTCTAACTTTGAGTGTTAATCATACTATTTTAAAAATTATTAAGATCAGGTAAAGGGAAATCAATAATTAAATATTTAAATGTCACTACTTTGTCATAAATGTTAAAATGTTAAAATACATGTTTGCTACATGTAAGTTATGGTATAGTGATAACATTAAATAGTATTCCTTTTTTCTTTACTCTTTATGACACTAGATACCAGACATTTTACAATGATTTAAAGTTTTCCTGGAGTCTAAAAAGAGTAATGTAACTAAATTGTATTTGCTTCCAGGAATTGTCTGCTCTGAACTTTGCTTTTCTCAATGTTGTATTTTCTCTCCAACATAGCAAAAATATTTCAAAATCATAATCTTACTCAGCATCTTTTTCTTTATTCTCCAAGAAAATATAACTCTAAATTTACTGCACTAACCAAAACTTGTGTACACATATAGTGTATATTATATCTACTAATCCTAATTTACTGTGGCCTAACATGTTTGAAAATATAATACATGAGTACTTGAAACAAAGTTCTTGAAAAGAATGGACAAATAGTTTTATACCTCAGTATCTACACCCAAGGAGCAGAAATAAATATTTGTGGTACAAGTAAATGACATAAGTAACTAAAATCATCGATAACTAAACTTCAATGATTCAGATACCTGGGACAAGACAGACAGATGATACACAGATAGATAGACAGATGTACAGACAGATTCCCCCTCCCTAAGAGAAAAATTTAATTTTCTTTGAAAAATACTCCATTCTTCCTCTTTGTATCTTTCCATGTCTTAAGTTCTGTCTTTCAGATATTTACACATTTTGTACCCCATGACCACCTCATTTCTCACATGCACGCAACACGCACAGCACACACAGACACACACATTTTAGAGAATGCTCCTCTGGTCTTCATAATGTTGTATAAACATTATATATTGATACTTAAATATTTTTTAAAGAATTCTTTTTCAACATCATTTGCAGACTTACAGTACTAATTTACAGAATAATTTTTTCACATTTATCTTTAAAAGGCAATGTCCATTTCCATTGCAACTCTGAAAGTTTGTGGAAAGGGCCCTCCAGCTGAAACTATGCACATTGCATTTTCCCCAAGGTAATTTTAATATGATTTCCTTTACGAGGGAACTGCAGGAAAGGAAGAACGGAGGGGAAACATTCTAAAAACTCAGAATATTATTGTTTATCATCATTACCAAAAGCAGAGGTAAATACTGGCTGGACCAACTGTCCAGAGACAGCAGAGGTACACATGAGCTATGTATAATTCTTACTAAGGAAGTCAGTATTTCAATTATAGTTCCTTTACAAAGAATTCCATGTATTTTGAACATATCTGAGCTTAATTCATGACTTTGGCAGCTAGACAAAAACACCCAGCAAGCACAGTCTCACACCTGCAGGCAGCTCCTCTATCACTTCAGAGTTGTACCTATAGGTTCAGTATCTCGTTTCCTCAGGAGTAATTGTATGCCAAAATTCTAGTGTCTTGATTATGCTGTCCGTTTTACTCTAAGTGCTTCTCAGAATTCCCATGAAAGAGAAAAGGAAGAAGACAAGAATATGATGTTCTAGGCGAAGTGAAGCCAACTCACAGTGGCACAAAACATCACCGTCTCCTCTAACATCTCTTTACATTCTGGTCACACAGAGAAATAATTTAAATAGAGAAGGACTCATACTCACCCTGTAAGTATAAACAATGATACTTCTTTCCGAAGTTTGTAAGGCTTCTCGGGTTTTCAAAATATGATAATAGGGTGAAACATAGGGAATAATGATCTTAATTTATTTCTGAACAGGGAGAAAATCTGGACTTAACAAAATACATACCTTAAAAGTTTTTTTTTTAATTTTAGCTTTCATAAGATTTGGTCATTTTTCTCAGTCATTATTAGTGGACTGTAAGAAAAAACAGTTCTTGGGACTCTCTAGGTGTTTGTATTGAAAGAATTAACATTTACGGAGCCCCACAGATGGAACTGGATGGCATGAAATGCGAGAGCACAGATAAGGGGTAACGTGGTTCTGCAGCAGAGACAGCCTACCCAGCAGAGACACTCAGTCATCAGGTACTGCGCACCTGGCAGAGCCCCTCCGTGGTGCCCTCTGCTCTGAGCAGCGTGGGTACCCCAGGCACAGCCATGCCAGCTGCCCAACCGGAAACACATTCCACTACTACAACTGCCATTTTTTCCCTCATGACATGAATACAGTTTCACTATTTCAGTAAAACTTGTGGCAGTTATTAAAGACTTCTTGCACAAAATACCAGTCCAGGTACAAGAAGTGAGCTTCTGTTCCACATCATTCTCATTTAGACTATGATTCACGCACATCTACCAGGATACATGTCTGACAGATCTTTGGGCAAGAAAGGGATGAAGAGGCCAATTCCTAGGACAGTGCTTTTTCAAGCATATGCAACAAGTTATGAAGAAAAGAAGTCGGAACTTGTGCTACAGTAACTGCAAAGAATAACATTTATCACAATATGAGACAGTTACACTTAAAGAAAGCTTGTCCTAAAACTGTGGACCATTTCATTGTCCAGTAGTGAAGCTTTTACATTCCTCCAGCTCTCAGCTCTCAGATTTTTACACTCATTCCAGATACACAGGAGCTCATTTTTTGAATGGGTTGACTCTTTATGTTTATGCCATTATCTTAATGCCTCAGTGTCATGTCTGGGTCACCTGATTTTTTCCACCCGTATTCTAACCTTCAGTCTATCATTGAATAAATGTGGTGTTAAGTGTAATTTTAAAAGGTGATGTCCAAACATTCTAGAACTACAGCTTCTAACAAGAAAACCCATTTTGCACTACGACAAATTCTGTATGTGCTGTCACACACACACAAACTCACACATATAAACTGATAATTAAACTCTCCCAAAAATCTTTCTTCTTTAAAACACACTCCTATCTTTCTGCTTCATTTAATTCCACTCTATGAATGGTAGTCATTAGCCAGTTAAGATAATGTCAGGATCTTGTAAAGTAATAGGCCTAAAAATGTGTTTCAAGTGGTCCTGTGTGCTCACAAATCTCTCTCAGGGAGCCCACAAAGTAGTATTTTCATAACAATATTAAAACATTATTCACCGTCATTCTCTCATGAATGGATGGTAGAATTTTCCAGAAAGTATGTGATATGATGATGTCATCACTGAAACTTTTTTTTTTTTATACTGGGATCGAACTCATGACCTTGTGCTTGCCAGGCAGGTGCTTATGTCACTGAGCTAAATTTCCAGCCTACTTGTATATTCTTTTTTTCAAAACTTTTCTGATTATAATTTAAAATATGGTAAGTAGCAGTAAACATATATAACCACATACACAAAAGCTCTTTGTGCTTCTTAGTAATTTTTTAGAGCATAAACAGTTCAGGAGTGCAAAGAGTTTGAGAACTGCTGATCTAAAGCAAGCTTCAGTCTGAAAAGCACTGATTTAAATTGAATCGCTGCATAAATGCAGCCCCAGACAGAAACTTTCATTGTGTGCAAAGTAAATGCAAACTGGCACCAAATGTCTTCAAGGAGTCAACTACAAATAGGAAAAAACTCTGCTCTAAACCTCCAGTCTAATACCCCTTAAAACATACCCTTCCTACCTTCCACAAACATAAATCTTATCTAAGTAGGTATCTGCAACTTTCTTTTTTCTATCCTCCCTCTTTTCAAGAACTGACACTGCAGGGCTCCTTGAATTCATATGCTAAGGAAAATTATGTGGCTCTACTATTTCCCAGTAGGCCTGAAGATCCATGACAGTCACAGAGAGCAACCTACCCTGTTGGCTGAGCTATCACAGGCCAGCCTTTTGCAGATTATGTGAGAAAAGCCAACCCAAGAGCTCTCCAGGGAGACAGCTCAGTACCAGGGAAGTTCAAATCAGGCTCTTTACTTTAAAATAGCAATGAGAAAGCCAGCCTAAATAAATGTGGTTTAGGAGACTGTGGAAAGACACTGCTCGTATTACTTTCAGAAGCCACGTTATCCAAGTCTCTCTTGATTAGAGAAATGCGTGTAATCTCTGCCCTTGGGCTGACATTGCTCCCAATAATGACTGTGGCCTGTTGCAATGGCTTGCAAAGTTTGTGTTCTGAGGTCAGATTTTGAAATCTCTACATTCTTTTTTAAGATGCACTCTGTTACTGTCCTATGCAATAAATTCCTCGTGTATGTGTGTTTCTCTCTTACAGAATCAATAAATGCACAGAGCCAGGGATTTAGCTCAGTGGCATAAGTGCCTGCCTGGCAAGCATGAGATCATGAGCTCGATCCCCAGTACCAAAAAAGATTTTTAAATTTTAAAAAATTAAAAATAAATAAATAAATAAACGCACGGAGTTACTGATTCTCTCTGTACCTAAAGGGAGATTCTTTCTTGTACCTGGAAGTCTAAAGAGGATTCTAATTTCTGTGTATTTTTACTTTAACTTACTTTTCCTGTGAGGTTGGTTTGGCAAGTCAAATGCTTGATTATTTTAACAATTTCCTTACGTGTTCTTGAAATGCTATGTCATACAGTTTCTCTTCACTTTTGTATTGGAGAGGAACTGCTCCTTCAGACCTCCTCAAGCATTACACCTTCATGATTTGGAAAGGCACACAATATACACATATGAAATAAATATGACTCTCATGTTATTTAAATGTACAGTTGGAATTTTCTAAATTAAAAATATTAGAGAACCATTTTGGGGGGTCTTTTTGAAGGTATCACTATGCAGTTCAGGGTGGTCTGGAACTCATTTTGTAGCCCAGGTTGGCCTTGAACTGACAGTAATCCTCTCGCCTCAGCCTTCTGAATGCTGGAATTAGAGAGAGGCAATGCCACACCCAACCCAAGAGCCAATTATTTAATGTAAATACTAACAATAAAAACCTGAGTACTCCTGTAATGTAGGAAGATGACAGCAATCAGAAATTGTAACCTATGTGCATCAGATGAAAAGCAAGTATATCACAAATGGCAATCAGTTAAATAACATTCCTGAACTTCCTAAGTAGGCTTTTCAATACACATCTGGGTTTCACAAGTAAGACACACACTAGAAGAATTCACTGATTCTATTACCTCCTTTGGAAATGAAAAAGAATGTTACATAACATTCAGATATGCCTTTTCACATTGAATCTGAACGTTTAACAAGTCCTGTTAAATAATAAAGCACAACAGCATTTTACAGTTAATACTTTTAATTAAAGAGAACAGAATTATACAGGTAAAAAATTTTTGTAAAAATGACATAACTAGTAATTCATGAAGCTTAATATCCTTTGGCCCAACAGTCATGATAGGATATATCGCTGTCATTTAAAACTCACATATAAAAGAGAAACAAGACCTTGAAAATACTCATTATGTCCCTTTTTACAGATGTAATTATTTTCATATTTTGGGGTCAACGTCACTTGTTCAATTTTTCCACAATACAAAAATCTCATTTTATTTAGTCATGCAAATACTTAGTATGCATTTAGTTGTATTTTAATATAAACATTTTATACAACAGCACATTAAATAGTAACCATTATTTAATGACATATATGCTTTTTTGCATTACATGGATTTTTATGAATCACTTCAATCATCCCATGTATATACATATATATCTACACATGCCTCAGTAAAGAGTAGACTGAAATCATACAGACTTTCATTCAAGAAAGACTGCAAATTGAAATGAAATAATAGTTAATATTAATGCAAAATAATTTATCTATTCAGCAGAAATATCACACAGCCTGAAAGTAATATTAGCCTACCCATGGCCTTAAAGATACTCCTACCCCTTCTGACATACTTTTCAGCATCTAACTCAGGCTGTTTATTTTTTTATCTACATAAAAACCAAAGCCAATGGCTGGGGATTTAGCTCAGTGGCTTAAGCGCCTGCCTGGCAAGTGTGAGCTCATGAGTGTGATCCCCGGTACCAAAAAAAAAAAAAAAAGCCAGTGCATATTCATGTCTCCTCAATTCATGTCCCTTCATAAATTTGCTTCTTTAAAAACGTTGTATCACAAATGAGTATGCAAAGCACAGAGTGGCATATTCAGAAACAAAGTTTCATCATTAGAAATGTATTTCTTCTAATCTTCATTTGTTACCATGTGAGAGACTGAACATAGGGCTTCAACTATGTAACTATTTTAGGTAAGCATTCTATCACATCACTAGTCTTCTAGTCATATCTTTTATGTTACCAGTCTGAAAGAAAGAAAACACCTAAACAAGGAAAGTTATATACTTTCTTATATAGTCTTTTTGTTGGAATTGTCCCAAATGTGGTAGCATGTTGATGACTTCATTAAATTGACCTAGTCATTTCCTCAACTGAAAATTGGCCATCATAAGGTAATGTATTTTTCTACTTGTATTATAATGACTTATACATTATTAAATGTTTTTCAATGGTTCCAAATATATATATATATATTCATTTAAAGTAAATTTATATATATATATGTATATATGAAAGACACTACCTGTAATTCCAATGCTCAGAAGAAAACACTACTAAGATTTTCATGCAAATATTTTTTGAAGACTGTACCATAGAAACTGTTGCAAACAGACATATTAGGAATAGATCTGTTTGAGATGGAATGACACTTTTAAATGCTTTATTGCCTTGGTAACAGTAACAAGTATTTCCATAGCAACAATATACATTTGTGAAATCTGCATCACTATTTTTAATGTGTGTATGTTATTAATGAACATAAATATAATTTAGTTAAAAATCTCCCACTCGATATCCAGTCTCTTTCCTTCTAACTTTTGATGTCATACAAAATGCTAGGATGAGTATCTGATTACTATAATTTGCATATCTTTTTTTCTTAGAATTTGCATATCTGTCTCTTTTGAAAACAATGCTTCACTGATGCATTGTCAATGATCTTTATTTCACGAATGACTAGATGATTTAATAAAATAATAAATGTGGGTTTCAAATTTTTAATTAAAGGGACATGTCTGATTGATAATCAGATCCTGAGTCATCACTTCATATTTCTCCCTATGAATTAGGACAAAAAGAAATATACGAATTGTTAAACACTTTTATCCCTGATGTTTCCCTAGCATGTAAGACCTTGTGAGACTAATGCTAATACTCAGTGTGAAATAATACACCTAAACAGTGTTCTGATAGAGCAGAGCAAACAAGATTACTGTTTAATTTAAAAGTAAAGTTGGACATTATGCTACAATTTTATATTCTTTTAGTATACAGTTACATAAGAAAAATGTTTAAACCTATTGCCTTTGTGTCACAGTGCTTTTTAGAGTTTTCTCAATTTAACAAGTAGATATTTAGGGCATTTATACCTGGCTTTACACTAGCTGCCACAGAGAATATGAAAAAGCTTTGGTATAGCTAAAAACACATATTCTTATGTGGCCATCAATATGTTGTTTGATGGAAGAGAGACAGAAAGAGAGAGACAGAGAAAGAGATTTTATTTCCATTATGAGAAAAGACTGGTTTATTCTCCAGCTCAGATAAACTAATAAAGTGTTTGTAGCAGCTGGAAAGAAGACAGACCGTCCTCACCCACAGCCGATGTGACAACAGCTCCATTCCTATTCTCAGCACAGTGTCCTCCTTGTTTAACAAACACCCTGGCAACTCTCCAGTTTTCAGGTATTCTCATCTTGGGATACTGGCCAGTTATTCATAGTGAAATCAGAACAAAAGGCCAGACATACATCATCTAAGCAAAAGAATTATTTCCCTTGTGATTGCCTTATCATGACAGCAGGGAATATAATTTATATTTTCAACTGTAAATTTTTGTCTAGATTGACACAATTTACAAAGGCTCAACTGAATATTTTTAAAAGATATGCCTATAATCATAAAATCATGTGCCAAGTCACAGAGCACTTACTCTGCTTCAGTTACAGCTGGCAATGAATGCTTAAAACCTAAAATAGCCCATGGATTGTGGGTGTGTATACTGCATAGTATCTCACACAGTAATGGTTCTATTTCAGCTATGCGAAATTCCTCAGTAAACAATCGGGGTCATTCAACATCCAATGACATTTTCCTATATCACTTCCCTATCAAATCTAAGTATCCATTTTCCTAAAAAGGTGATGAAGTATATACACTAGTTTCAAACATCTATTTGACTTGATTCTAACACAAAGTTTCCCATGATTGGAAGCCCAATTTCTTCAGCAATATTCTGGTTGTCTTGGGCAAATAATGCTGTGAAACTGCTCAATGAAACAGCAAAAGTAGGAGATAGCCAAAAACAGAAACAAGCCTAAACCTTATCTAAGCTAGTTTTGTACGTTATTCTCCTAGTTTTTGTACTAATGGTGTGGTTTTCCTAGCTTTGAAATCCTTTAAATTAGAAAAGTCTTACTTAGAATTCTGAAATATTCTAAACTTCCATCTTTATTTTTCAGCATTCAAATAAGAGACAAATATTGATTAGTAAATAGTGGAAATTATGATGAGCATCACTATATGATATTAACATTTAATACTATCAACTATCTACAATACTATACTATCAATACTATATTTAGAAGGTTAAAGAAATGTATGAAGAATGTATTTTCTTTATTTGATCTTTGTATTATACCACAGGTCTACTATATGGTAAAGTTTTGATGTGATACAAGGACATTTATTATATCTCTTATCCTACAGAGATTTCCTGTATTTTGCTATAAATCTTTATTTCAACTAAGATCGTGCTTTCCAAACATGAATTCTGCAGGTTTACATCCACAAAGATTACCTAGAGTAAAGCGATCTATATAAATTTCCATGTTATTCTGCTGTTCTGTTTAACAAATTCCCCAAAACACTTGTTAATTCTTCCAGGCACAGAAACTTGGCATAGCATTAAAATGCATATGGAGCATGAAAATGCCTATATTCAGCACCAAGATAAATACCCAAGAGTGATTACAGGCTTCCCCTATATCAGAAATAGAACAGTTAAAGAAACCTACCTAATTTATTCACTGTGGATGTTCATCTCCAGCCATTTGTAATGCCTGTTAATTGTGGTTTTTTAAAAAAATTATGGTTTCTATTTTTGTTGTTTCTCTAACAATAATGAGTGAATTCAAAGGAAGAGTCAAGTAGTAAATCCTTTGCATTATATTGTCTTTGGAAGCTTTTGGCTGAGACATTAGAAAAGGAAATTATAAGCACCAACAAAAGGATTCCAGAGTTGAGTAGGGATTTTCTCCTAGTGATAGGCATTTTTGTAAGCCCACAACCTAATAATTACTTGATAAAGATGACTGTATACTCATCTCCATATGTGTTTGTAATCTAAACAGAAAGAGAATTAAATACTTTTAAACTATAATTCAATGTTATTAATAGAAATAAGTCCAGACGTATTTAAAAAGAGAACAGGGAGAAAATAGAAATGCTCTGAAAATAATTGATATACACTCTCAATCTTGAAATCACGAAGAACATTTCGGCTTTCAACATTCATCTTGGTAATTTATAGTCAATTCTAGTTTCATCCTGGATGGCAGTGCAAACTATAGGAAGCTTGAAATAACAAATATCAAATAGGCAAATTCTACAGAGAAAAAGGTTAGTCTAGCTTCTTATCTAGCCTACCAACTTCCAATTTTGAAAGCTTAGGTATATTTACTAAAAATTATTTGCTAAGTATTATTATTTTACAATGATTCTACTCGAAAAGAATTTTTAAAGAACAAGTTTACTCAGTTATTTACAGAGGTAATTTTAGGCAACTCAACTGTGCTACTTTTAGTTTTTATTAATGAAAGCCCTGTCTTAAAACAAGTCATGCATGGAGGTCATTCTGTTTTTGCATTTCATCAGTAGCTAACTTGGATTTCCCAGTGGAAAGTTTGCCAGATATCTGTTCCAAACCTTAGCTAAGGGATGACTCTAATCTAGCATTAAAAAGGGCCTTTGATAATCTTAGCACTAATGCAGTGAATTACACATGAGACATATTTCATTGAATAATAACAAATGTTTGCCTGTCATTCACTTTTCAGAAACAGCAACAAAATTCTTAATCCAAAAACACCAAAAAAAAAAAAAAACTATTTGATAGTGCTTCTAATTTTTTTGTGTCACATTTCACTTTATATACCTTTCTTTTAACTAGGAAGATAAAACAGAACAATTAAAAATAGCAAAAAATGTCTCAATGATTTTCATATCTATTTGGTCATTTTTACATTTGCACTTTATTTTAAACCATGCACACTTAGTAAAATGACCCAAAGACAAAATGTTCTTGCCTTTCCAGCCTGCTTATAAACTTGGTGTTTTATTGTTGTTAAAAGCATAATTTATAGTCTCCAAATCTGTTTGGGAGTCACAAATCCCTTATGACTTTTCCCAATTTATTTGCTAAATTATCCATTTATTCCTTTTTCTTTAAAAATAAAGAGCTATTGACCAAGGAGTGTTAGTTACATAAATCAATTCACTCACCAAGTTATTAAGGGCCTCTTTCTCAAGCAAACATTACTCAAATTTGTTATATCAGATGTTCACACTTAAAAATCCCAGCACAGGCAATAATCATTAATGTATAGTGCACAACTTAGCTATTTTTGCTATTTAACTAAATGCTCTTAAATATATGTCTCTATGTATCTCTCCCCAAAGACACTGGATGGAAGCTACTTTTTGCATTCTGAAGAACAGAAAATCCTTATCATTTTCTCCTGGATATGAAAGCCAGTTTATTTTATTTTCTAGAAGTGGTATGTTTGTCTAGTTTCTGGCCCAAAGCAGGTTTCTCTCCTCTTTTAAAGGACACATGAATCAGTATCTTCCATGAGTACATGACATAAATAAGTCAAATCCCACACAGTGGCATTTGTGTCAGTCTTCACAAACAATACAAAATGGCTAGTATTGCTATTTCTTCATGACCTAGGTCTCACAAATTTCGCAGGAAAAGGCTCTGCATAAATTTATCAATGTGCCTTTTGTTGGTATGGGAATAACAAAAAAAACCCTCAAAACATCGGAAAAAGGAAATAAAATATAAAACAAAAAATCTATTAATGTTAGCAGAATACATTTCTTCCCCCATATCTCTTAGGATGGATCTTGCCCGTGGAAACCAATTTTATAGTGACCTTCATCCTGCCTTTTGCTTAATACAAAGTACCTTGTATTTTAATACAAAGTACCTTGCAATGAGTACTTCTCTGTCATTCAAAACTCCACGCATAGTATTTGTTGATGGACCACTAAAACAAAAGCTGAGCATCAGGATGGCTACAGAAATGTTTAAGTAATGTCAAAATATTCATTTTAAAAACTAGAGTTTAAACGTGGCATGATAGTGCACACCTATAATCCCAGCACTTGGGAGGCTGAAGCAGAAGGACCATGGTAAGTTCAAGGCCAGCCTAGGTTATGCAAGTGAGTTCAAGGACAGTCTTGACTACATAGTGAGACTCTCAAAGAAAGAAAGAAAGAAAGAGAAGAAAAAAAATTAGAAGTTTAAAACTAAGCCATTTAATGTATAAGATGGTCAAATGGAGTCAGTATTCACCGACTGCTGATGGACAAAAGTATCTCAAAGTTTTATAATGAAAGCTTACTTATTAGTATATTTGAAAAACATACTGCAAGATATAGTCAATATAAAGTGATTGTGCTTCCAGGGGTAGGTAGAGAGAAATACCATCATAGCTGCTGTCCATGCTTAAGCCACACTAAAATCCAAGTTCAACATTCCTCCTATCTTACATGAATCTGGGAATATCTCTACTGCAGAAGACCACTGAAGAACTGTAAATGGGACCTCTGCAGAGGGTTCCCTGTATGTCACTGCCCAGACCTATTCTTGTCTGACCTTCCTAAAAAAATGAGTTTTAAATTTTATTAAACAACAACAAAAAAAAAAAACAGAGCCTAAAGTAGGTACTATCTGACCCTTTTCAGCAAATGTCTGCCAAGTCCTGCACTTTAGCATATATATTTCACCTATTATATTTACCTATTATGTACAGAAAATTGTATTCAATTCCCAAAAGAGAATAATATGTTTTTATTTACTATTTCTGATGAGTTACAGGCTAAAGGCTCTATCTGGGATAGAAAGAGGAGGTTATTTCCAAAATATCTAAAGCACATTTTTATTTTTTCTTCCGTTTTCACTTTTCTGTTACCAAACATAAACCAAAGAGTCTATGAATACAGTAAAAAGTATACTGGACTGTGCTTAATGTGGATATAGAATCAAGGGTATGCTCTTATTTTGACCAAAATGCAGTTACAAAGAGTAGCTTCTTCAGTGGAGATAAAACAGTCAACTAGATGACAACAAAGATTTGAAAAGAAAACAAAGAATAACTAGCATGTACTCTATCTCAAATTTTATTTACATATTAATAATATCCACTGTGTTAGTACTTTGCACATATACTTAAAGTGTTTTATTTATATAACATCATGAAATAGATTTTCCCATAAAGTTAGTGGGAGATTGAATTAAAACTGCAGGATCAACATTTGTCGATTTTTCTTTCTGCTCTAAATTTTATGAAATGACAGTAAAATACACTTTTAAAAATTCAGAAAAGTACCAGGAAACAAAAGAAAAAAATTTTTGTCACAACACCAGGTGGAGGTATTAAGAACTATCTTAAATATATAACACATAAAGGGAAAAATGTGCAAAATTAGATTCCCAAAGGCACTACAATAGGACCAAGCTGCTGGCAGCCCAGCCTCCAGGGCACTGCACAGACACAGCCCTCCTCTTCTGGACGTGCTGCAGGCCTCTTCACAGAAGGCAGGAAGTGCAGGTGCTGAGGGATGGATGTGGAGCCACAAGCCACGGGACATGAAGACAAGTTACTGTCACATCAGCATCGGCAACTCCTCCTCCTACTCCTTCACCATCGCCATCATCAACAATATTTATTAGGCTCATCACATTTTCAGCACTATTCTAGACACTTTTATACAGATCCTTTTATTAAATCCCTAATTCCATGAAGAAGACATCATTGCTATCTGTGTAATACATTAAAAACTGAGACAGAGCAGTTTAACTTCCCCAAGATTATAGCTATTAAGGAGTAGAGCTGAGATCAAAGACAGGTAAATCAGGCCCCAGTACCAATTACTTAACCAGTAGAATACATTGCTTTTCCTCATATTCAACATATAAACTAATTGTCCCTCTCTCCAGCATCCACGGCAGGCATTCTTACATTAGCTGAGCAGAAACCTAGTATTTATTCTACATTTGAAGATTATCATCACTCTAAAGGAGGCACTCATTTCAACTAAAAGGATGCACAGTGGATATAGTAGAAGAAACACAGGCAAAACAAACGCAAATTTGATTTCAAGAAAACTAAGATATATCATTCAAAAGAAAAATAACTGGCACACTACAAAATAATTCTGAGTTCGTAGATGAAAACACTAAGCAGTGGATTGAGAATGGATACAAGTACACCTTACATGAGAAAGCTGGGAGACAGAACTAGGAGTTATTCTGAGGAAGTAACGGAAACAAGATAGACACGGAAAATACGATGAGCAAAAGTTGAAGGAGCATGAAGGTCAGTTAATTCTCAGATTCATCCAAATTTCCAGGCAAACCAGTTAAAATAAATATTACAAAATAAAACTGCTCAAAGAGGACACAGAACTTTGGTTTGTAGGTTTAACAAATACTGATAAACATCTTGGCAAAATTTTAGGAAACTTAGAAAAATGAAGAGAATGTTTCAAAAGTGAAACAGTTTTGGGGATGACTTCTGAAAATCCAAAAGTGTGTTAGAAAGAGGAAAACAAAAGTTATCTATATTAGAAGAAAAATAAATCATATTAGCATCAGATTTATTTTCAACACTGGCTAACAGAGACCAAGAAATAGTGGCCTCAAGCATCTGATTTTGAACCCAGCATTTTGCACTCAAGCAATACAACATCAGGTAGTATACAAAGTACAACTTTTTAAAAATTTTAAGGTTTGTGAGAATTCAAAAAATGCTAAAACCAACAAACCCACTGTGAATGAACTCACTGAGGCATGTTTTAGTCATGAAGGAAAAAAAATAGGAAGCTAATGGGAAAAATGAAAAAGGTAGTGCTAAACATTAAAAAATGAAAATGTTTATAGAAAGTGAAGAATTGGGAGATGGGAAGCTGTGCCAAGAAATATAATCCAGAGAAATGAAAAACTGGCACACTTGCCCATATAAAAAATGAAATGAAAATGAAAATTTCAGAAAGGGAAAGCCAAATAAAGATTTAAAAAGAAGGCGAGATAGTTGGCAAAAATTTGCCCTATTTATCACTGACAAAGTATCACCCAGCATACAAAAAGGTTTTGTAACTTTGAAAAAAAACTGAGTAAAGATATAAAGCCACAGAAAGAAATAAAAATGAGCAATACGCAAGTATGTAAAAAGAAGTTTCATCAGTAACCAGGGAACAGAAATTACAACAGCAACACACTCTCTTCATCTGATCTAGTACAAGTAAAACTGAATATATTACATTTTGCGATGCATTAACAGACAATATATGCACTGTTAATTCTACAATAAATGAGAAGAGTCTCTTCTACAGTAATCTAGCAATAATCAGCTGCTAGCAATTTCATTCTCATAAATCAGAAATTTTGTTCACACATGCAGAAATTTGCCCATGAATTAAAAATGGACAATATATATATATATATATATATATATATATATATATATATACATACATACATATATAGTCTACTGCCATTAATATTTAATAGTAAAAAGGTGAATTATTCTAATATTTACCAGAAATGAGTTAGGAAATCCTATTCCATACAACAAAACACTATGCAAATTTTTAAAATTGACATAAACTTCATCAAATGTACAATACGTAAGAAACTGGGTTGGGGATATAGCTCAGCAGTACAAAAACTTGCCTGACAAGCACAAGGTTGTGAGTTCTATTCCCAGTATAAAAAACAAAAGACGAGAAAGAAAGAAAGAAAGAAGAGTAGGATGCTCTTACACCATATCTGCATGCTATCTTGCACAATGTGATATGTGCAACTAAGAAATAAATTATGTTAGAGCTATTTTAAAAATTCAAAATTGTCATCACTATCAGCACTAACATTCATTTTATTTGTCATAATTCGAGGTTTTAACACTATACACTATCACACAAACAAGGATCAAATCCTAATCTTTCTTCTAACTGTACAGATACATAGCATAGAAAAAAACAGATTATAATTGAAAACAATCACCCCTCAAATCTGGATTATTTTGAAGTCTTAATTATCTTCTTCCAAAGAGCCTTCTCCCCCATTACCTGGAGTCATTTTTGGTTACTGTACAACTTGGGAAATATATGGCCCATTTCCCTCTTGCTGGAATTGGAATGTGTGGTGACATATTTTGAACAAATAATGCTCCCAGAAGATCTTGCTACAAACTTCCAGCAAAACGATGAACAAGTGAATCAGCACATTTAAGCACATCATGTGCTCATTTTAGAAATTAGAATCTCACCAGCGGAAAAGCCCCGAGTTGGATCTTCATGATCACTCAAGTGGCTCCCACTCTACGTTCAGTCTGCATGAGTACACTTGAGGCAGTTTCTGAGAGACAGGATCACACATCCTCGGTTATTTTAGAACATGAGTCATTTGCTAGGCTAAAAAAGCTTTGCAACAATTCAGTAACAATTTAGGATCTGGATATTTCTTTGGAGATTAATGGGTAGCTAAGTAGATCTGTTCATGCCAAAGACTGTTAACCTCAATTGGTCCCTGTACAGTCGGTTGCAGCTGCAGAAAAGGAGCACTACAAAATACAGCCTTTCTTTTTTGGACTTCAGTGATTCTTCTTTTCTAGGGAATTAAAATGGACTTGTTTTTCAGGCCAACTACTACATTCTATTAAACTCGGAGTGGAAGTCTAAATCCAGCTATCAAACAGCTCACAAACTGCTCAGGTGTACACAGGGAATTGAGACAGCTCTGAAGCAGGAGTGTTTTGTAACAGTGGATTCTTCTACTGTGTTCCCCACAGGTTAGCTTGCAATCTATATGCAGTCTTGTGCCAAACGGAACGACAAACACAATAAAGATATATGTAATTTCCAGTCCAGCACCTGCCATGCCAAGCAGCTAGCAATTATTCCCTGTCTGGATAGTTCTAACTTTTCCTGAATACTGAAATTGAATGGCATGGTACGTAAGTTTATGAATTGGCTTCTTTCACTTGCACTAACACATTTTGGGGTTTTTTTCTGTTGAATATATGAATTACACACATATATCCCAGTTGGATTATTCACTCAACAAATAATAAGCATGCAGGCTGTTTCTGAATTTTAGCAATTATAAATCACCCTGAATATTACTGCTGTAATTGGATATGGTTTGAGTGTGTGCCCTGAAGTTATTGTCCTGAAAATGTGGTATCCAGTGTGGTGGTGGGGGGTGCAACTTGAAGAGGCAGAGCCTAATATGAAGTGGTTAGTTCATGGGACATTTATGTGGGTGCAAAATAATGATGGTCCTAAGAGTGAACTGTAAGAAGACTGTGTAGCTACAAAGTGAGGGTCCCCCGGCACTTGGTTTTTTTTGCTTGTTGTTTGTTCCCCTTTCCACTACTCCACTGTGCTGTGACAAAGTCAGGGGGCCCTTTCCAGTTTGCTAGTATCAAGCTTTCAGATCTGAAGACCAGGAAGTAAAAAATTATCACTTCTTTCTGAAGTACCCAGCCTCAGCTATTTTTGTTATAGCAACACAAAATACACTAAAACAATTAGGAACAGGTTTTAATTTCTGGTTGTGGAAGAAGTAAAGGGGGTCGTGGTTCCATTTGTCTTTACTAAACATCCTAGAGGAATATTTGGTAGTATGCTTACCTGTATTAGAAACTTCCAAACAACTTTCCAAAGCATTTTTATCATTGATCTTTCCCACCAACAGTACATGAGAGTTTCAGTTGCTCTATGACTTTATTGGCTTTTGATATCTAGATACTGTCGATTTTTGTAAAATCACCCATTCAAATACTGGCATTCTAGAGCCTCATTGTGACTTTGTTTCCTAATAACCAACGATCCTGAGAATCATTTTGTATGTTTGCCATCCATGTATCTTCTTTGCGGAATTGTTTTTTCTAATATTTTGATCATTTTTGTATTGCTTCTGTTTCATTATTATTGAGTTGTAAGAGTGCTTTATTTAGGAGGCAAGATTGCAAATATTTTCTAAATTTTGACTTTTCTTTTTTAAATATGTCTTCAAAATCTTTTGCTAAAAATTTAGTAACTGTAAAATACTTCAAAATTCTTTTTTCACAACACAATTGTTGATGAAAATTCATGGTCATGTGATTTACAAAGCTTTTGTCTCTTCTTAAAAACACTTTTTAAAAATCTAATTACTAAAATACGTGCATAGTGTACAATTCAAATGCTATTTGGTATTCTCTGTCAATCAGTTTGTTTTAAAGAAAAAATACAGAATGTTTTTCCTCTGTGAAGTAAAGACGGGAGGAAAACACAGTGACTTACAGTTTTTTGTTCTGTCATCAAGCAAAGCAACAGACTTCAGGTTTTTGCTAGTCTTCTCTGTATTCCTTACCATTTCAAATTCTCATTTGGCTGTACATTCCTCCTTGGGTCCTAGCTTGCTGAGTTCCTTTTCCTTCCACAAGTTCTTTCACAGCTCTACTGCTCACCTGGTGCCCTAGGTGTTCACAGTGCCATAAAGTTCACTGTGCCCCAGGACAAGACCTCACCAGTTCTCAAATTCTCAGCTTCTTCCCTGGGATCTGTGGCAACAGTGGAGGACATCAGTGGAAACATATAGTTTAGCAGAATCCGGGTTTCTGTTCTGGATCTGTCATCATTTGTTTACTTCTTGTTTTATTCACTGAGTAAATTACTTTTTGATCATCTGCTTTGTGTACCATGCTAAGAACTAGAAATACAGTATTATATGAGACAGACTTACCATTTTCCCTCAAAGAACTGCTGAACTGGTTTCCTGCGTAAACCATTAATCTTGTCTATACTTAACTTTTTTTCTGAAATGGAGAAATTCTTAGCTGACATACATTAAAAGAATGCAACAAATAAGACATACAAATGATACCTGTATTTTTAAACAATGAGCAAAATAGCACTATCTTTGTTATACCAACCCCATACCCATACAAGGTACCTTCTCTAAAGTAAAAGAAAAAAGAAAAAAAAATATCCAAGTCAGCCTCGGCATCTCACTGAGAGCTGTATTTGTGAGGATGAATTAAACAAGAAGCTCAAGAATCTGGCGAATACTCCAGATAATATGTCCCAAACTGTAATCCTGTTGCAACAGATCATGAATAAACCTTCATCAGAGCAAGATGGCTTGCGAATGTCTTCACTCTTAGCCCAGTACTCTGACTGCTCATCGACCCCATCTATCCTCTTTGCAAGCAGACTTCACACATGTCAATAAGGTCTTTGCACTCAAAGAAGAAAGACTTAGAAAACACGACCAGAAAATAGTTTCACATTAACTATGTACTGAATTTCCAGAAAATGGATTATCTAATATCTTGCGAATGTGATTCAACAGGCACATTCTTCTGAGATTAAAACAGCTTTTACAATACAAGCTATTAAAAGGTGAAGATGCCACACAAGCTTTTTATTGTTAACTCTGTTCTCGTAACTTCAGCTTCAACAAAGGAACCCATTAGAGATGCTTTCCCAGGTGGTGGCTGCTCTGGAATATCTGCCATTATTTCCAGGCATTTGTGCTATTTTTACTATAAGATTGTACTCACAGGGAAATGTTTTAAGAGAGTGCACACATGAACATCTCAGTCTAACATTCAATCCAAAGGAAGGTAGGATAAATATTAGAAACCATTCAGTTTCTCTCCATCATCATGAAGACCTTTGAGGAGACAAATTCTCCTGATCCTTCAACCATATAATGACCATTGATCAGCCAATGTGATCAGGACCCAGTGGTAGACAGTCATCACAGCCATACGATTCATTTATATCATACATACGCAGGTGCACATACACATGTACATGTGCACAGGCATGTACACAAGCACAAATATGCATATACACACATATACCCTGCAAAAACTAGCTAGCATAGCTATAATCAATGTGCTTACTGATTCCAACTTTTGCATGTAGTCTTTTATTCCTTAAATCAACTACTAAATTAGAAATGATCATTATCCACATTTAACAGAAGACAGTCTGCGACTTGACAGAAGATAAATAACCTTGTAATCAGTAGAAAAAATTAAATGAAAATATTCTGCCCTCAAAGCTTTTCTTTACTTGTGCATGACAGGGCTTTAAAAGAATTTTACCCTGATAAGCCAGCATATAGTAGGTATATAATAGAAAATGTCAAATGGTACAACAGTGAATCTGAGAGCTTCAAAATAAGCTTAGTGCTCACATAATGTATAACTCTTTACGGCCAGAAAACTACCTATTATGAAAATAAGCTGTTGGCAAGACCTTAAGGAAATCAAGGATGCCCTCATGAGAATTAGGGAGATATAATGAAAATCAGGAAGCCGGTTTAATGAGAAAGAAATTCAATATACTTGCCCCTTCTTCAATTCCTTTTGTATTTGGCATATTCACTTAGAAATAACTTCGTTTGTTTTCTTATTGTGGTTTTTTTATTTTTTGACACATAGTCTAGAAATTATTCATAGTTCTTTAGTGAAACATGAATAGTTTGTGGGAAGGATTGCAAAAAGAATAGGTTATTACTAAAATCAGATGAATTAATATAATGTATGGTCTTGTGAAATGCAATTGGATGTTTTTAGAAGTTACTAACAAGCTCATAGGTACAGCAATATTAAATTTAACAAATATGTGAACTTTTGTAAAGAACAACTGAATTTTTATGTGTCGTCAAAAGTTGTACGGACAAAACCATCTCTAGAAACTTTACAATAGCACAAGAGAATTAAATATGGACATATGAGGAGCAAGCTTTCAAAAAAAATGTCAATATTTGAAATATTCATGTAGGAGTGCCTTTACAGGGGGAAGTCAAATGATGACTATGGGACAGTAATCACTGAATAATTTAGTTTGGAAGATACTACAAAGAAAGGATAGTCCAAGTTCTTCGTTTTAGTGAATAAGAATGGAAGCTCCTAGAGCTTGTGCTATACACACATTTATACAGTTAGCCCAGTCTTTTCCACACCCAAACTGCCCCCAAATATTTTTCATGAGCTAAAATTTACCACAGTAATTTGTTTCTTCTTTTTGCAGTTGCCTTTGATTCTCATTGTTTTTTTAAAACTTTTACTTCAATTAACTTGACCTTTAATTCACTGGTTAGTTACAGCAATTTGTTTCAATCTAAATTTACTTGACTAACCAGGGCTTAATAATGAGACTATTATCCAAATTCTTTGTCAGACTCACTTTACAAGTTAGCATCATACCAATAGCTCATGCAAAACCATTTTTCATTCTTGGCAACATGAATGTGAGTACAGCTTCAGTTGGCACAAAATAAAGTTTACTCCATAGACCATCTTACCACACGAACTCTCTGACGCCACTTCGTTACCTTGTTTTTTGATGGTTCTGGGTATTGAACCCAGAGGCTCTACACTGAGCTCTATCCCAGACTTCCTTTTTATGTTTAATGTTTTAAGGTAAGGACTCACTAAGTCACTAAGGTCAGGTGTAAATGTACATTCTGCCTACCTTGGCCTCTCAGAATGCTAGAATTACAGGTATGCACCACCTTCCCTTGCTTTCAAAACAGCATTTACAAAAGATTCTTCATAATAATAATTATATATACCACATCTGTTAAGAACAGATGTGGAAGCTAGCAACTGACATGTGCAAGGCTGGGGCATGCCAGTCCCAAGAACAAAGAGTGCCCGCGGGCAGCCAAGGAAGTATCTGCTTCAGCACAGAAAACACCTACCTCCAAGACAATCTGAACAGTGAGTTGCTGGGACAACAGGGTGTCATGGGACATTAAGTTGCTAAAAATGTACAAACAAATGCCCCTGCACTGAGGAGCAATACCTTTCCTCCCATTCGGAGAGTAAGGGCACCACCTGACTCCAGCTTTCTCCCTTACTTATTTTCTTACCCTCTCACAGTCCTTCACCCAAGGAACCACATGGGTCACAGCAAATATCCTTCATTTGTTAATTTTCCAAGTTATTATTATCATATGGACTGCAAAAGCAAGCACTATTATCAAATTTATTTATTGGCAAGAGGAAGGTTTAAGATTATACTGAAAAGGGGAACTGCTAACACTGTGTAAATTTTTGTTCTCTGACTCATATATATCTTAACCTTCACCTCCTTCCTGTTCTCTTGCTGCTTCTATTACAACTCATCCTTGCAGGACACCCACTTCTACACCCAAATATACACCAAACAAACCCTGAAAAACAAACTTTTTAATTTTTTCCCACCATGTTCTTTTGCCCAAAGTTAGAAACAGTTCTTACTCGTCATTCTCCAAAGCCTTTCAAGGTGACTTATCATTATCTCTACTCACAGTAGAAAGGACTGATCCTGAGAGAAGCTGAAGAGCCTGATCCCTCCTGGGAAGCTGAGCTTTAATGAAAGGGGTATATTCTGAGAAATGGATTTTTAGCCAGTGTCATTGTTGTGTATTTACACGTGCAAGAAGGCTACAATATCACCACACTACTATCTAATCGGACCTCTCTAGTATATGCAGTCTGCTGTTGACCAAACCATCATTATGCAGCACATGAGCTAAGTTTCACTAATAAACACACTCACACATATCGAACCTGGCCTTTCAAGTGTATTTTACCTTCTGTTCTTCGAGGAATACGTGTGTGTGTGTGAGTGTGTGTGTGTGTGTGTGTGTGTGTGTGTGTGTTTATGCTTAGATTTAGAGACAACCTACACGCAAACTTCACAGCTGTATTTAATCATCGAGTCAAAAGCACTCAGGTTTTCCCAGGCACCTATATCACCATGATTTTCCTTTCTAGAGGAGAACACTACCAGAGAGGCACAACAAGCAGGACGCATAAAGCAAAAATCTAAACTGTTATCTATTTTGCAGCAAACCTCATCATATTCAGATGACTGATGCATACAGGGCCTCTCTCATAAGGAGAGTGTCAAATGTAAATACAGTTCACCAACACAGAATGCATTTGTCCTGTGCTATATATCCCAAAATGTTTACTATGAATAGATAATTACCAGGGTGATAGGTGATATAAATTACACCCATAACACACAAATGAGAGGTTTTTTTAAAGGTATAATTCAAAGGAGGCTCTTAAATAATATACAAGAACAACAACTGCAAAATTAACTGCATGCAAGGTGCAGCCAGCACAGGACACAAAATAACTTGAACCTCATTGATAATCAGATATAAACACAAATGCTATTAGACTTCACTTTTTATTCTTCAAAATTCATGGTTTGTTTGATTTTCAGCTTTCAGAACTGAAGTCGCTGAAGCTTGAAGAAAAAGTATGCTCAGTGCAAGAGAAATACAGGGCAATAATCTTGAATGAAAACATCACATTACAAAAGAAAAACTGGTATTATATATCAAAGTTTTAATCAGTACATCACTTATTAATTTGAAAAAGTACTGTATTACTCTTAGGGGTTAGCAAAAGGGATAAACTGAGAAACAACAAGCTAGCAAGCTAAAAGGTCACTTAGTCTCACCTCTTAATTTTCTTGAAGAGGACACTGACAGTAATAATGACGACCCCAAGGTCACTACTTGGTAGAAAAGACCTCAGAGCAGCCCAAACCTGAGGGAACTGCTTTTGAAAATGAGAGAAAGTTGGAAGGTGTCGGTGGATTTGAGTGGACTGTAAAAAAATGCTATAAACACAGTTTATGTTTCAGTCAAGAAAAATGCATCTGCAGATAACTCCTGGCTTTATATGAACAGGCCAGCTCACAGATCCACAGCAGTACTTCTCGTGTGACTAGCAAAGGCGTCAGCTGCTTTAAAGCCAGCAGGCTTTAATCCTGATATTGTCATTCAGATGCACTCTCAGGACAGAAAGGGAGGGATCTTCAAGGTAATAACTTTTACTTCTGTTAAAAAAAATTCAGGTGGATTCTGGTAGATAAGTATTTAAACAGGCTGTGGTTTTCAATGTCCAAACACTGGGGAATCAGGCTGTTGCACGGGGGAAAGTCTTGCCCATATAGAGTACGCATGTGACTTTGATAATTCGATTTTAAGAAGTTTCTGCAAGGAGAGGTAATAGAAATAGTGAACTCCCATGACTGAAATGAATACAGATAAAAGAAATCATTCATTTCTCTGGAATGATAGTAAACAGGGAATCTGCCAGGTTGAGGGAAGTAGCAATTATTTTTAAATCTGTGATTCTGTTGCACAAAACTACAAATCAGTATGTACTCTGTTTCAACAATATTCAGCTGAAGGAAATGATCAACTCACATCTTTTTCCAGGGAAAGAATCAGTGTCCAGATCAGAAAACAGAGAATATACTTATCTTCCCCTTGCTACATGATCTCAATCATTATCAGTAAGCACTGGGCTAGTTAAAAAGTTTGAATTTTAAAAACATAAAATTCAAACATACGTATGTACTGTGTTGCATATTAACTACATATTTATAACATATAGTGTCAGAGGCAGCAGTGATAATTGTAAGACCTGGAATAAAACCCAGAAAACCTCAGTTGCCATTCTAGATCTGCATCCACCTGATTCTGCCTTTCAGGAGGTCAACAGTTTCAAGATTCTGGAGTTAGAAAATAATATTTTTAAAAATCTTCGAAATCATTCTAAGGGAAACCTCATTATATCACAGATGGGGAGACTGTATAGAGACTAACGCAAATGTAGACTCTGGGTCACTCATGAGGCTGGGTTGCAGTCAGCAGTCATACCACTCGCCTATCACTTCAGCTGCTGAGGAGGTGGAAAGCTAAAAACCATTATTTTACAGATTCCTTTAATATTAGCCTTTTCCACAATACCTAGGTTCTACCAAATATACTAGAATGTGAGGTGACCCCATGAGTCACAGAATGACAGAATTCCAGACAGTGGGTATATACAGTACAAGGATCTCTCTCTCTCTCTCTCTCTCTCTCTCTGTCTCTGTCTCTGTCTCTCTCCCCCCCATCTCTATCTCTATCCCTACCTCTGTCTCTCAAATTTTATTCTGTAGGTTGCACTCAAGGAGTGAAATGAGTTAATGGCAGTTTTTCTCTCCTATGCTTTAATAATAATTTAATTTAAAAAGTTACAATGAGATAACTACATTACATGACTGCATACTGCACAACAAAAGCACCCCAATATCTTTACATATATACTCTTTATTTATATTGTCTTTATTCAGTTTTGCAAACAAATGTTTTCTCAACTCTCTCATTATCTCCAGATTTTCAATTTTTAAGTGGAAAACTTTCTCATTCAGACAATTTAGTTTAAAACAAGTAACGCAACACTTCTGAAGGTCAACACATAATGGACACACTTTTTAAAGAAGAAGTGGACTGTTTATACACACTTTTATGTACTTATATTTTGAAAAGCAAAGAAGATTTTTGAATCTCTCAAGGAGAAGAAATAAAAAGAAAGATGATGAAATGAACTCTCCAGAAATGCCCAATTTATTCTGGAAAATAACAAGGAAATGTCAACAGCAGTCAGAAAGCAAAAGAAAATGTTTGTATATAAACTTCTCTCCATTGTTTGGGAAGTTTATAAATTACTTCATCCCTACCTCCTTAATCTTGTCCATTAAGTACAACACTAACATTTTATGTATCAGCTATTCAGCCCAAAACCTCAAAGTTTATTAGACAGAGACAATATTGATATATAAAACACTGTCACTCCCTAACTCACATACATACACACAATACACTGAGATTATATACTTCTTGGTTATGTTGAAAACTGACTATATTCTTGAGAATGAGAATGTTAGTCCAAACAAGATAATGCAATATTGGAGCTGTTTCTTACCAGGCATTCAAGAAAAAAGTTTCACATGCAAGCTACCTTTCATATTAACAGAAGTGCTATTCACAAATCAGTATTTTAATACCTCAGAGATAAGGATCATACCCCTATTCACATTTGATTCTATAAGATTTTCAAAACAGAACTCTGGATACACACAATACAAAGAAATGATATTAGTATATGATTGCATGAGGATATGCATGTTTAATGTACGTAATTTGTTGGGTACATACTGAAATGCTCCATTAAAAAAGACTGCAAACGTTATGATTAGTAAACCAATCTACAGTGAAATGTTACTGATAACAAAAACATATTTTGATATCTTAAATTATTGATAGTTCAAAAATGTTTTATTCCAGCTTTTGCACAACCAATTCACCCACCACCATAATTTGAATCCCTTCAAAACTGGGACTTGTTTTGCAGTGCAAACTTGCTGTCTCTGAAATCAGTAGCAGAAATGAGCAGATGAAGTGCAATTAAGCCAGCATTATTGACCTCTACTAAGATATAAAAACACTGTTATGGTTTGGATCATGAGTTTCCAGTGGTCCATGTGGTAAAGGCCCAGTTTCCAGGTGACAGAGATGCTGGGAGCTGACAGAAGCAAATGAAGTCATGACGGCATGCTCCTGAGGAAAACGGTGGGACCCTCAGTCTCCCTATTCCACCTCTGCTTCACAGCTGCCACAAGCTGCGCTGTTTCCTCTTTTGCTAAAAGTACTCTGCCTCTCAAGGTGCTGTCTCCCCCAAGCCCAAGGCAACAGGCCCAAGCAACTACTCACTGAAATCCTGGAAAACATGAACCAAAATAAATCTCTCTGTAAGCTGATTCTAGCAGGTATTTTGTCACAGAGGTGAAAATCTGACTAACACAAATAGGTGTGGATTAGTAATAAGAGAAAGGTGTTTCTGGAAAATGAAAACTAAAACTGACAAAAAAGACATTCAGTATGCTGCTGAAAATATAATGTGCAAAAACACCTGCAGTGATACCTTAATTGTACACCAAAATGTGTTTCCAAATGCCTTAACTTGAAGACAATGGAATCATCCCTCCAACATGTCTAACATCTTAAAAAGATCCCAGGACTGGGATTTAGCTCAGCGGCATAAGTGCCTGCCTTGCAAGTGCACAGTTGTGAGTTCAATCCCCAGTACAAAAAAAAAAAAAAAGATTCCCAACACTGTTTTTACCTTTTTGGAAAATACGCTAACATGGTACCCAGGCATAAGGAAGGAAAGCAAAAACTGCATTAGCTAGATAGTTCATTATCCCATTTTATTTGATTTTTTGTTCCACTATAATCAACTTTATTTAATTGTTTATATTGTACATTCAAAAAACATCAGCTGACTTCCTATTTTGTACTGAACATGGTAAGTGTTCTCCAGTAAGCCTGTGGGATATGCCCAACCTCCAAGGTTAGCTTGTTTGGCTGTTTATTTATTTATTCTGTTTGAGAACATTTTTGTTTATTTTTCCATTTTTAAAAAAATTTTAATGTTTGTTAGTTCACATTGGCAGAGGTAAATGGTTTCACTTAGGGTGAGGAATTGGGACTTACAACACATCTTAGTTTAGAAGGGTGACCCCTGGGAGGGAGGTTGTTTACATCAACTAAGAATGGGAATGAAATGAGGAAGAATACACAAAGTTAATGCCACAGAATTCTTCCTCTTGGAAAACAAACTCTGCAGGCATTCAAACACTGAGGTCAAGTGTTTTACGGCCCTTCTCATGCTTCTCTTTCATTCCCACCCTGCAGCACAAAGGATCAGCAAATTCTGCCAGCTGTACCTCAAAATACATACACTAACCTGAACCTGAACAGTTTTCTCTCCTCATGCACTTCTACCTGTGGTCTGTCACTATGTATCTGGCCAGCAGGACATCACCTCTCCTGCCTCCCTTGTGCTACAGTGACAGGAGCAAAAATGCCATCATTCCTTTGTTCAAGCACATCAACAGTTGCTGGCGAATTCAGAGTGAAATCTGAAGTCACAGTGCTCTGCGAGGTTCTCTCTCGCTCTCTGCTGTGCCCACTACTGTCATCCTCTCCAGCCCGCAGCTCTGGCCAGAGCCTGCTCTGCTGGTCCACCTGGGCCCTGTCCACTGGCCTGGGCCCCGGGGCCTCAGAAGCTCTTCTTAGCGACTCCTTCAAATGTCACCTCCCCAGATGCTCAAATGGCTTACTGTGATCCCCTAGCTAAAATCATAATGCTTCTTCTCCACTCGCTCTCTGTACTTATCCTGCTTTTTCTGCATAGCACTTAACCTTTTCTAACTCAACTGCATTATATAATATTCCTTTTAATTTATTTCATTATCATATTCTTTCTTGTCTGAAGATTTCCATGAAAGCAGAGCTTCACTGTTACATGCTTCTATCCTCAGCAGCTACCACAAAACAGTGCACAGCAAAAACCAAACTAAGAAAATATTTTTAAAAGAATGAATTATTTTATAAAATCCTTACATTCCCAGAAATTGTTAATATGCTCATAATGTCAAAAACAGCAAAGTAAAAAGAGATGATGCAACCATTTCTAGAAAAACATAGATGATCCAGGAAATGGGGCTCACAGTTGAGGATTATGTGCCTGATTCAGGAATGAAAACCAGGAAATAAAGAAGTGGAAACACTAGTGTTTTCTAATTTTTCAATTTCTTTAATTTCAATATCACAAATGATATACTCTGGTAAATAGCACATTTTTGTTCTGCAAACTTGTTTGTTTTGTTAATTTCCAGTCAAAAATTAAAATCTATACACAATGAAGTTATTTATGAAAGATGATAAATGACAGAAGACATAGAAGGTCTCTACTTAATTGCTATTCCATTTTCCTGTTCCTGTATAAGTACATTCACAGGTTTAGACTCTGATCCGTGTTAGACCAACAACAATTATAATGTGAAAGTAAGGAGCAGAGCACTGAGGTTGAGACTTGCAAGGAGCAAGAGTTTACAGCAAAAGGACATTAGAAAGTGGAGGAAAAAGAGAATTATAATGCCTTTCCCACTGGGTGCATGAATAGGTTTTATATTTTGTTTTAGCATATCTTCAGGGCTGAATGAATGCTTTGTGTAATAAACAGAGGAAAGCTGAAATCAAGTTTACTGCCTCCATATGGTTCTAACCAAGTGTGCACAATGGCAGAATCACTGAAAAAAGAAAAGAGAAAGGGCGGGGTAAGTCATTTTCCTAGAAAAGGCAATTGTGTTGCTAGAACTTTAATGAGCAAGAGTTCAAATACAAGCCAGAGCAAAAAATCAAACCTACAGCATCATCTATCTCTCTGGTGCCCTTCCAAAACAGCAATTTGATAAAAGACCATCTGCAAGTCTTTTATCTGCGAACTGAATTTCGTTATTGCACCATACTGTACTTAAAATAAAAAACAGATCCACACATTTATTAAAATTGTAATGAATGAATCACTTAGGCTTTGATCTCCTGCACTAGTTTTACTGAGTTCCCCTAAAGGGAGATCAATTTAGCATACATTTTTTATTTATTTCAAATACACTGAGACAAAGCATATGAATTTCATCTTATTAAAACTTGGGCACTGGAAACATCACAAAAATAAACTCTCCACTACTCATGCATTTTTAAAATACATTATGTCACTCTTGATATGAACAATTGAACATACTTGCTGATGATAGGATTGAGAACACGCTGTCCCAAAACATGCCACTTTGGCACACAGAAAACTGCTAAAGTAGGAAGGTCTCCCTCATCTGCCCTGCGCTTTCTCCCTGAAACAGGTCATAAACCCAGGAAGGATTTTCTCATCTTATCCTGAAGCAGTTCATGGGATCCTGCTGTGAGAGGCACTCTCCCTCGGAACAAAGGAAAGGTAAATTTCTCAGCTCTGAAGAGCCAGGGAGAAAAATTTGACCTTTTTTTGGTTATTGTTTATTTGGGTTTTTTTGTGTCATTTTGCTTTTTGTTTGTGAGGTTAGGTTTGGTTTGGGGTTTTCTGTTTGTGTTTTGTTTTGCTTTGTTTTGTTTTGTGTTGTTTTTTGAGATAGGGTCTTGCTATGTAGCCCAGGATGGCTTCAAACTCTCCATCCTACTGTCTCAGTCTCTCTCCCAATTGCTGAGATCACAGGCATGTGCTGCTACACCTGGCTCAGGCCTTGCTAAAATTTACCTCATTTTATCACCACTGTTTGGGGTCATTCCTTTTGTGTCCTACCACATTTCTAGATGAGTGTCCAGTGGTCACTAACCACAATATAAATACAATACACATCTTCATTTCCTTATGAACGCTCTCTTGTCACACAAAATTTAAATCTGTATGTTTTTCTCTCATTAATTGGTCTTGTTACAGGGGCTGCACTCATGAACCTAAATAAAGAAAAGGTATTTTTCCTCCTCTGTAAAGACATTTCTTAATATTGTCAGACACATTACTGTAAAAACTAAAATTGCGTCTTTTATAACACAAGCAGAAACATGATTAAAATGTTGTGTGCCTAAAAAGTACTTCTCACCAAATGATATGCTCCCTAGAAACCAGAATTGTACTCCATATTGTGAGGGGTTTGATTCATTTGCTCAGTGCACCACTACTTCTGGGCCCCAGAATGAAACTCATAATAGTGAATTTGTTAAAATGATTTTCCACGATACAAATACATATATTTTCCAGTGCATAAAAGGACTAATCATGAGTCTAAAACTCTTTCTTCTATCTAGTACATAGGAGAGAAGTCTTCTAATGGGACAGAAGAGTCTTTAATGTAACCCAAAGAGAAACACCAAAATGGAGACATCTTGAGAAGAGCAACTTTGGAAGTTATACAGGTGATTTTTGCATGAAAATGCACCCCAGAGTGAAGGGAGGGAAACTGTGCTCAGCCTGTGTTCTCGTTATTCAGGAGGCTAACCCTGTGACTTGGAGAATTCCCACATTTCTCTTTGCCTTGGTTCATTTCCAGAAAGGAATGGTTGTCATAGTTATTGCTCATGGTTTTTTCCAACTCTAAAATGCGATGGATTCTCTAACATGGACATTTTCAAAGATATTTACACATCTTAATAAATTTTTCCTGGTGTTTATGAAAACTTAATATTGTCTTGCATGAATACAAAGACTCCTCTAATTAAAAGAACTGGTGCAAAATGAGAAACTGGATTTCTTAGATATGACTATTTAGGAGTCTCTTGAATTTCTACTTGCTTGAGCATGTGCCATCATACACAGCCCTCATAATGGAAAGCAAACAAGCAGTGTAGAAGGTCTTGAAAGAGTGATGAATTCCTGAAAAACTGTGACTTAATAATTACTGGTATCAGCTAAACAGGCAGTGAAGAGCATCACTAAAGTGATACGAGATCTGTGTTTAAATGAGTTACACTTAGTATTTAGCCTGCAGCATATAAAAACTAAAATTTGGAATATGCAAACTGAAAGCATCTTAGGTCGTATTCTCATGTAATTCCAAACAATAAATACTCCAAAATGAGGAGAAATTATTAAAGATGAATTATTGTGGCTCTTAACTTTTTTTTTTCTCCTGTTTGTTTTTTTGTTTTTTGTTTTGTTTTAAATTCTAACTTACAACCTCACGCTTGCCAGGCAGGTGTTGTGCCGCTGAGCTATATTCCCAGCCGTATTAACTTTTCTTAAAACTTCCCTTCTAAAAATCTGCATCGGGGCTGGGGATTTAGCTCAGTGGTGTAAGCTCGAGGTCATGCTGGCAAGCGCGAGGTCATGAGTTCGATCCCCACTACAAAAAAAAGAAAAGCTAAAAAAAAAAAAAAATCTGCATCACTAGCCAGGTCTAATAGCACATGCCTGTACTCCCAGCACTCAAGATGCTGAGGTAGGGGGACTGCCATGAGTTCGAGTCAGCCTGGGTTCCACAGTGAGTACAAAGCCAGCCTGAAGAACAGAGAATGACCCTGCCTTGAAAATACCTTCCTACCTTCCAAAAAAAGTCAGTATCACATTTAATCATCAAAATGTCCTGTCTCACTGGGCACCATAACACCCATCTGTAATCCCAGCTCCTTGGGAGGCTGAGGCAGGAGAATGAGTAGAGAGACGATCCAGGGCAATTTAAAAGATCTTTTCTTGAAAAATTGAGAAGGGCTGGGGATATAGCTGAGAGATAAAATTATTCTTGCTTTGATCCTCAGAACTACAAAATTAAATAAAAAAATAAATAAATAAATGCCCTCCTATCTTAAAAGCTGATGTATTTAGTGATAAACTAGTTCCAGATAGGACTTGGAGGGGCTATGTAACACGTGGAAAAATTCTAATAGTAAAGTGACAGACCTTGAAAAGACAATCAGATAAACTAAATGTACTGCAATTAAGTAGCCTATCTGCCTCTGTGCCTCTGAGCATCTCCACACATAGGACAATATGACCCAGTATATAGACAGATAGATAGATAGATAGATAGAGAACAGTAATACTTTCCATCAGAGGGAAGAACAAAGAAAAAGGAAGAAGGCTGGTTGATTAATTGTCTTTAACTATTATCAAACAAGAAGGGAGCTATAGAAATGAACAATCATGACACTGAAATTCCAGCTTGCAAATGAAGATGCAGGGGCTGTTACTCCTTCTTCTTTGCTCACCATTTGACCATCATCTTTTCAGCACATCGGAGCTCTCTTTTCAGAAACCCACTGAAAACCAGTTCTCATAATCCCTTTCCTCCCAGAATGCCTATACCCTTTATCCTGGAAGGACCCTTACTTCTGATTTCTAAAGAAAACATTCTTCGGCTGTTTACTCAGGTTTCAGAAGCATGAACACAGCACCCCATCTTTCCCAGGGTGGGTGAGTGGATAGGCACAGTGCACTCGCAAGCCTGCCCTGGAGAAAGCTTTACAAGCACACATGAATAAACATTCTGAGAAAACAAAAGAAACATGCACAGCCTAAAAGAGAGTAGCCACTAAATAAATATTTCTTTCCAATACAGGCCACTTCTGTATTTTGTTACTTCTCATACCCGTTTCTCTCCTTTTGGCAATATTTTATTTGGACATTTCGTCAACCAACTGAAAATGTATTACACAGCAAAATATAAATTTTGCGGTTTTTCTGTGTTTTCAGTACTGTAGACAAACCCACAGTTACTCCACCACCAATCTAAGGCCTCAGCCCTTTGGGAAACAGGGCCTTGCATAACTGCCCAGGGAACTGAACTTGCGATCTTCCTCAGCCACCCTCAGCGGGGAGATTACAGGAAGGCATGCACCACTGGGCCTAGCTGAAGTTTTTAAACTTAAGGATATTTTAGAAAATTAAGTTTCATGAAAGTAACTTCAAAGTGCATAGTTGTATAAATAAGCATTAGTTAAAATGGCATCTAGGGATACAGCACTCTGCTGCTACAGAGGCTGTGTAGTTAGCACGTGAGTGAGGCAGCTGGGTATGGAAGGACAGGAGATAGTGAGGAAGACAGCCATATTAACGAAAATTAAAATAAAAATAGTAAACTAGGACTCTGACCAGGAATGAACATTCCCCAGACACTTGGTAACACTTTTTTCTCAGCTAAAAACATTGATTCAAGTGTGTTGTTCTGCAGTGAGGGAACACCAATGACCAGGAGAATCATGTCCCCACCCAAGTAACGGAGCACTTTTCCCGTGGTAAGAAAATGGAAAGTTTAGATTACAATGGAGAATGAAAGCACGGGAAACATGAAGTTAGATCAAACAAAAAAGGGGAAACCAGATTATTGTGTAAATAAATGAATCTTACCCCATAAGAGATGACATACTGGACAGTCACTAGAATATATGTATCTGCCTACATCTATCTGCTTATGAAAGTTTGCCAGAATCACGCGGTATTTTCAGTTCTCACCGCTTGTTTTCCTTTGGTTAGTATATCTGGATTCAGATTTCCCCCTGCTAGTTCACACTCTTATTCCTCACAGACTCCATTCCAACTGATGACTACTTTACCCTTCATTCTACCCTCTTTTGCTTCCTGAATTTAAATTCAAGCTTTCTATTGTATTGTTGAGACAGATGCTAGTAATAATCAAAACATGTACACATCTACTCCTAGTCAAATGAATGTCTATCTCAGTTGGATCCATATCTATTAATTTCTAGTTTATTTCCTATCCAAGAGCAATCACCACTACCACAACAGTCTTAGAGTCTTGAGCTGGGGATTTAGCTCAGTGGTGTAAGCACCTGCCTGGCAAGCGCAAGGTTGTGAGTTTGATCTCCAGTACAAAAAAAGGTCTTTAGGTCTTTAGAGTCTTACATTATGTCCTATTCTTCTAAGCCCACCACATATTCAATAGATAGGTTCCATAAGATATCTTGCAAGGTTCATAAAGCTTAGTTTCCAGCCTGCATTGACCATCTTTCACTCTTTTTTCCCCTGATCACCACAAATTCTAAGCTTCCTCAAACAAAACATTATCTTCTTGCTTTGCATCTTCCCAATTCTCCCTGTGTCCTGTTCACACACAAGTCTCACCTTAGCACACCTATACAGTGGGAAGCCTGCTCTCTACCTTATACCTGAGTTCCACGTATCCTGTCACTACTGATGATCACCATGTCTAACATCTCTGTTCACCAGTAGATTTCAAACTCCAATCAAACACTGACTTCTTACCAGACCACAAATGTATCCCCAGTATGTAAGCTCAACACCTTTAAATGCTACTTACAATTTCTTTTTTTTTTTTCCTTTTCTTATCGGTACCAGGCATCGAACTCACGACAGCAGGCTCGCAAGGCAGGTGCTTATGCCACTGAGCTAAGTCCCCAGCCCAGCTACTTATAATTTCATAAATGTTTAAAACTTCCTACTCAATCACCACCTTAGATATTATAATAAGCTACATCTCTTGTTTCTTTTTACTCTAGAATTTCATGTTTCTGAAATCAAAATGAGTTGTGTATATTTTCCCTTCTTTTAAGGACTCACTTGTGAAATAGAACTCCACAAATGATGCAGAAACGTTTACAGTTACAGAAAAGGCCTGTATAAAATATTAACCATTATACACATAAAAATAAACTCTAATGCATACTCTTCTTAGAGTTTTGCATTATTTCTCTATTTCTTAAATGACGTTTTGAAATTACTGACTTGATAAGCATTTAAAATTTTTTTGTTCATATGTATCAGTGATACATAATTAATATGTTCATCTTGGTGTACTGGTACAAATACAGATTGCAGCTTGATCATTTTTATTTCCCATTTCCTCTCCCCATTTTCACATGACCATTTCCCCTTTCCAACTCCACAAATTCTCCATTTCCTATCATCTTTTCTTCTTTTGGTCTTTACATTATTTATAATTAAAGCCATGGGATATTTAGCCTTCTGTGTCTGATTTGTTTTAACTAGCATTACAGATTCAAGATGCATCCATTTCCAACAAATGACTCAAATTATCCTTCTTTTATGGTTTAGTATTCCATTCTATGCATATGTATTTTTTTCACAATTTTTTTTCATTCATCTGTTGATGAGCACACAGGCCATATCCAGGATTTAGCTTATGAATTGCACTGCTGTAAGCATGGCATGCATGTATCACTATAACAGGATGTCCTTAACTCTTTTATTATCACAAAAAATTTAGCTAAAATATGCACAAATTTCTAAAGCAAGAATCTGGGGAGGACAGGAGAATATTCCTGTAATAGTTCCTTTGTTTCCAATAACTGGTATGAGAAGGAATACTGTTTATTTTTTGACCAAAAAAGTCATCATATGATGAAAAGGTTATAAGGTGATATAGCTGTAGGACAGGAAGAAACAGAAATTATCCTGGCACTAAGTAAAAGGAAAATGTATGCACTAGAGTAATCAAAGGAAATACATAACAGTGGAAAGAGACCTTCTCAGTGTGCTGAGATTATAAACAGTGTTTCTATAATATTCATAAGCCATACTTAAGAGTTTATCACTGGCCGTTCCTAGAAATACATCCTTCAGTTGAGGAACACAGCCACATATACACAAAAGACGTAAGGTATACAAAAATTAAAACTTAAAATCAATTGGAACTAATCTGGACTTAAAATCAAAGCCACAAGGGAGCCAGCCTACGAGTATTTCAAGTGCTGTCCTGCTCACTATGGAAGGGAGCCCACGCAGGGTCCTGGAGCACAGGACTCCACAGTTTGCCTGAGCCGTTCCGAGGCGATCAAGGAAAGCCTGGGAAGTGGGAGCAAATGAAGCCTGTCTTTCAGTCTCCTCCGTGCTTTCTAGATTCTCTGAGTCTTAGTTTTCCTAACACAAATGAAAATCACTCAGGCAAGCCTGATTTTGGCTGTGAGAACTAAATGAGAAAATGTACATAAAAATCGAGACCCGCAGGTTGTAGTAGATAGCAAATAAGTATCAATCTCTTTCCCCTCTTGCTCATTATGACACAGGGAATTTCAAAAACTATATTACTAATTATATTTTTATATAATTTAAATTGTGTATAAAAGATAATTCAATAGATACACATATTCATCAAAATAATAACTTTCCAAAATATTTTAATTCCTTATGTTTATATTCAAAAATCATTTTGTCAGTTTATTCATGCAATTTGTACTCAAATATTTCTACTTTTTTGGAAGATTATCCTTAACTACTAATAACTATAATTTTTCTGCGATAAATCACAGTATTTTAAATTTCAGGTATTTTTTAAAACTAGAAAAACAATCTAAGGGGCTAGGGACTTAGCTCAGTGGCATAAGTACCTGCCTTGCAAGCACGCAGTCATGAGTTAGATACCTGTTACCAAAAAAAAAAAAAAACAACAACAAAAAGCTAAGATACAGTTAATTAAAACAAAGTGGAAGACAGTAACAGTAATTGGTACAAAAGAAGTAGAACTCATTAACTAGTGAATATCTTTTGTTACCATATAAATTATACATTGATAAATAGTCTGTAAAACCTAAGAAATAACTGTCATACAATTCAAGTATTGCTCTCAACAGTTTCAAGGAACTGACCTACAAAAAAAAACAAGATCCAATTAGGAGTTAGGAACAGTGACAAAATTTAGGCCTTTTATAGCCATGTTTGTGCATTTTCTGTATGGATATAGGTGTACAAGACCTGGATTTCATGTGTAGTTGCCTCACACCAGGTAAATGTTTTAGGAAAAGTGGAAAGAATCATTTTTGGCGCACATGAAAAACTTTATACAACAAATGCTTATATGGAAACTGCAAAATGAGCATGTAAATCAATTTATATGCATTGGTGACTGAATATAAATGAGCTGTTTTCAAAGTGTAGGCATTTTGGTGTAGCATAAGATACTGGTCAAAAGAAATGGAAAGGGGGTGAGCTGCTAAGCTTATTTTCAGCTTTCATTATGCCTGTACAAATTTAAACAAACTAAAGAGTCAACTAAGTAATCACAGATAGTACATACTTGTGTGAAGTAAAAGCAGGGAAGTCTCTTAGAACTTTTCAGATAGTTCTAGGATTTCCACAAGGGGAAAGAAGACATTACAAGAATAATAAACCTTAGGATTAAACCAATTTGAGACACGGCATTGGTCTGTTCAGCCATTTCTGATTAGAGCATAGATGGGTGAAAACAGGGAGTGATGTCACAAATGCAACATTTATTACACAGATCGCTCTGCTAGGAAGAAACATCACATTTGGTTCCAGACCATACACATTGCTAGCATCCCTTCATTAGTTACGAAAAGACTGATCAGTCAGACAAATGTATCTAAGTTAAAAAAAAAAACTTCTCCAAATTAATTATACAAGATTTAAATCATGTAATTCTCTTTTATGATATTCTTTCAGAATATATACTGCAAGGTTCATGCCATATTGTGTTCTAACAATATGAACATCCTGTTATTTCTAAAGCATATATTCAATCTAGCATGATACTAAAAATCCTTGGAAAATCAGGGGCTTGGGGTTTAGCTCAGCGGCATAAGCGCCTGCATTGCAAGCATGTGGTCGTGAGTTCGATCCCCGGTACTGATTAAAACAAAAAAAGAAACCAATGGCCAATGGAATGTTGACCTACAGACAGCTGGATTCTTGAGGGGTCAGGGATTTAGCTCAGCAGGCATAAGCGCCAGCTTAGCAAATGCAAGGTTGTGAGTTCAACCCCCGGTACAAAAAAAAAAAAAAATCATATAATGAATCTCATGCTGAAATGGACTATTGGTTTGACATATCAAAAAACTCATAGAAAATCCCAGAAAATAGAAAATCACCAACTTCCTTTTTAATATGATCTTGCTCTTAAAATACATTTTTCTTGTGAAAATTCACTTTTTCTTTACTTCCTACACTAACAACAATGAAATATCTGATCGTTACAAGTTATTTACCTTTTTAATAAAAATGAGTAAATAATCCTCTTTTTGCATATGCATGTGCCTGATTATATTCACTAAATATATTTTAAACACACTTTCATATCAGTTTTTTTTTAATTTTATTTTTATCTTTTTGAGGAGTCACCAGGAATTGAACTCATGACATTGTGCTTGCCAGGCAAGTGTCTGTGTCGCTGAGCTACAACCCCAGGGTTCCTATATCGGTTTATATATGTATATTTCATTCACACTACATTGTAAGGCATTGAATATGGATTTGCCATGTTCTATTTAATGAGTTATCAATGCTAACATATATGTGAGATTTAGGTAATTCTGGGGAAAAAAAGTTTCCAAAAGTAAAATTACCTTAAGGATACAGCCACTTAAATTTGCATAGCTACATTTCGTATGCCCCTCCAAAGAGTTGTTCTATTTTATAATCTGCCTAAATGTGTCCAAGGGCATAAGAGTGCCTGCTCGACCTCATCCCTGCCAATATAAGATATGATGGCACTCTTTCAATCTTTACAACTACATAGGCAAGAAATGACAACCCAGTTTAACATACAGTTTTTGCTGAGGTCAAGCTTCTTCTCATATACTTCTGAGTTTCTCTTCAAAGAACTGCTTATTTGTTGTGTTTGACCTTTACCATGAATATGTTCTCTTCTCAGCTCCCTGAAGTTAATTAGATTTACTAACATTTACTGAGCTCCTCCTGGTAAGCCAGATTCTGTCAGCTCTTGCATGTCATAGCAGGTGTAAGTGCTCTCCTATGGATTTGGATAAAGGGAAGAATTGGTGAATTCTATATAAGTGTAGTAAGTGCACTGAGTGTAAGAACAAGGGTCTTCATCAAGCCTTCATCAATCTCTGTAGAAGACTGAGGGCTGAACAGAAAGAAGGCCTCAGGAAAGACTTCCATGCGAAAGACTTCACAGATGAGTTTGCACGGTAGGTGTAATTCCACTCAATAAAGACTGGAAAAATCATCAGGTCCAGAAAGAAGAGCACTAGGAAGAACTAAAAGTTGATAATGCAAATATTATTCACAATCTTAATAGTGATGGGCCTCGGCCATAAGGGTTCTGTTAGGAGAAAATGCTGAGAAATGAGAATAGGCAGATGAAAAAAACTGATTTATAAAAGGATCACCTGCCATTCTTAAAACTGTGTGCTTAATTCTTTAGCCAGCGGATAAATACTGTGTTTAAGGGATAACTCCAACAGTAGAGAGAAATGGCTTTGAGTAGAAAGGGTAAGGGGTAATGCCTGGGATTAGGAAAGTAAGAAGGACACCGTATCAACCTGGTGGATGGCTTCGAGAGGCTAAAATGGCATAATATTAATAATAGAAAGCTGGTTCCTGAAAGCAAAAGGTCAGTGTTTGCATCTTCCAGCCTCTGGCAGCTCTAGATACTCATCTCTGTGCCATCGCTGACTGGATCTTATTAAAACCAGGCCTCTACCTGCCTGCTTTCTCCACCAGCGTGTGATTTCTTCCCTTTTCAAGTCTTAAAACAGTAGTGCACCAAAACATCGTGTTTCACCAAAAACACGGTTGTTCTCTCAATTGTGTTGTGTTCACATTTTATCCCAACACAAACTCAACATTTGTTGACAGTGAGTTGTTTTCCTGCCCAGCCTGTATAACTTTTTATTGGCTCACTACAAACTGTCTCCTTTTGAAGCCGATGAATAGAGTCATTTGAAATCATGATGACTTAATTAACAATGCAAAGCAATCTCTTAACTGCAACTTTTTTTTTAAAGGATCCATATGTTTCTCTTTGTTCCTAACACTGTACTTACATTTCTTAAAAACTAAACCTCATTTTTGCTACAACTGAAGACATATTATTAATAATGTCACTAAGGGCGCACGAGTATATCCTATTATAGTTCTTCTTTTACTGTCTTTAAGTGGCTTCCTTAGATTCACCTGTAGTCTGCAACCCTTTATCTGTGCTGCCAAACTTTTAGTCTTGCAGTGCTGAGAGCCCAGAAATGAGCATTCCTCCAAACCAGCATTAGAGCTCCTTGTGTATGAGGACTTCCTCCGGAGCTTTAGAATCTTCAGTGAAGTAAAAGAAAACAAAGAGGTGAAAGTTCACCTAAATTTCTGGTCTGCAAAACCAGTTTTGCTGGGAAAACAATATAATAAAGTATCCAAGAATAAATGTTTTAAGTTTGTATTTTGGTTGTTATTTATTTTTAACTCAAAAAGATTTTCCAGCTGTCTTACTTCATACTTCTTCAGGAAGAGCTTATACTATTGCCCAAATCCCTTTCACCCTAAGTTGTATTTCTCAGAAGACAAATATTGACAAAAGACATAAAGAGACTGTGGTGTGAGGACATCACCCTACATGCAGCAACACGCAGCAGGGCAAGAACAAAGTGCCCAGCGGAAGTGACTGTGGAGCCGGGCTGGAAATGGCCCCTGGCACAGGAGAGAGCGCTGCACCTGGAGCTCAGCCAGGATCAAGGAAGCAAGAAACTGGGGCAATCTGCAGTGCAAAGAGGACAGACAAGTGCAGAGGGCTCAGGGCAGGCCTGAGCACCTGGGCGGACAGCCTACCCTGTCTTCCAGGAAGGCCAAGTGCAGGGGCAAGAAGTTGGACACGTAACTCACGGGCCAAGGCCCCTGCAACAGTTGCTGCCATATTTTATGCAAATGCATCTCTGCTTTATAACTTCAGACACTTGAAATAGTTTGCTTTTTCTTTGTACTTTTTGGCAGGAGGTAGTTTTTGGGGGTGTGTAGAAGGTGTTTGTTTTAAGCTATTTCCAACTCAAGATTTAGGAGATTTGCATGTTAAAGGTTTTTAAAAATGTACAATTACTTGCATAACTACAAAATACATTTTGAATATCATTTAGTTCAGGCTTCGGACCAAAGTGTAGCAGTAAGAAATTAACAGGAGCACTTGTCTGTCTAAGCTGTTGTTAAGCATCTTCAGGGGTGGAGATCCGCCCACTATTTCTGCAGGCCTCTTCTCACATTATACCAGAAGTATACGCAACTGTGTTTTTGAATCTTTTTTTATCTTTCCTTGTCAAAAGCACTCTTGTTAAACTCCATTTTCATTGCTTGGCCCTCTGTGGACTGAGCTCCCACCGCCAGTATTCCTTAGTCCAAATTCCCACTTTTTTTGTCTGTCACTTCATATTTTCTGGCCTACTTTTCCTGCTTATGAATATAATACTATAAGATGTTTCCGTTTACCCAAGTCTGAACTCCTTTACCCAGACACTAGTGAGAGACACTTTTTAACCAGTCAGGTAATACCAACGCACTAAGAATTACATGAAGTCACTGTCCATACATTTTCCAAGGTATATCGGAAAATAAGCAAGTCAGACAAAAGCAAACAGAAGGTGAGCAAGTCAGAGCCATTAGTATGACTGGATCTGGGAAGCTATTTGGGTTTTTTGGGGGGGAGGGGTACCAGGGATTGAACTCATGACCACATGCTTGCAAGGCAGGCGCTTATGCCACTGAGCTAAAATCCCCAGCCCAATCTAGAAAATTTTAAAAGCCCCTAGGAACCAGCCTCTGGAAGGGCACTGGGCAGGTGAGATTCACAGAACAGGGGTGGTGAACCTACGGCACCAGCGCCATGGTGGGCTTGCTACTACGGGAAGCGCTGAAAGTCTAGAGGAACATAGAGGAAGGAGGCTGCGTGGGCCAGTGTCACTGAAGGCAGGTCTGGAACGTTTTCACTCAGTGAGGACAGCACTTCAAGCTTTTAGGCAGATAAAGATACTAACTACATGGCTTTCATTTCCACTAAGGAGAAATAATTAATTTATGTCAGCAGCAAAGACTTTCATTACGTTACAGGAAGACATTCTAATGAAGACAGGGTATTAAACAGTTAAATGGAATCCAGAAAGAGAGAAGGAAACGATATGAAATGCATCAGCTAATACAAACATCTTTGAAGCACAGAATTCTCAAAGCATGAATATGACCTACAGTCAGTTATTATGTTAGCAAAAAGGAAGGATTTATAAGTTTTGGGCATAACCTCAAGAGTCATACGGCCTTGGTTCAAATGCCAGCTCTGCAAATGCCTAGGCAGTGAACACTGGAAAGTTTTTAAAAACCTTTATGGGTCTCAGTTTCTTCATCTGTAAAATGAGCACAACAGTCACTACCTTGTTGGGTGTGTGGAGTGAGTCAAATGAACCATCTCCGTAGAGTTTACAACAGTGCCTAACACAGGGCAGCAACATTTAAGACGTTGCTACTATTGTTCATGTTGTCAGTCAGAATGATACTAAACTACAGAGACAGAAAGAATACACAGCATACAGAGCAGAGATAAATACACAGCATAACTGACAACAACTGATATTTATTCTTGCCTTTTCTTACTTTCAATAATCTCCAACGTCCCAGTTGCTTCAAATTCTGTAGGCTCCTCCCCCACCCATCCCCTCCCTGCATGCCTTGACCTCTCTCTGTCTCTCTCAAATTACCTTTTCTGCAATACTCTTCCCATCATCTTCTTTCTTCCTGTCTCCTGTTCCCCTCTCTGTCAGTCTTCTGTCCCGTTCTCTCCATTATCAGACTTCCTGAGCCACCTATTTACCCTGAGGCCTCAGCATGTGCCCAGCTTCCAGGATGATAAATACTGTCCCATTCAACCCAAACCCTTGTCTCTGCTGAGGATGAAATGCGAATGTTTCTGTGTCATAAAAATGAGGACTATGTTTGGGACAAATAACATCTCAGGTCTCCCCTTGGAGAGAAAAAGTGTCCAGTTACAGTGCAGCCCACTCTCAGATGAGGAGTTATGCCAATTCCTGATATCCTGCCTATGCCTGTACTTTGTGACAAAGAATAAGACAGAGAGAAGACACAATGCATCAAGTCCACATGAAAAGAGGCTTAAATGCTATCAAAGCCAGAAAAATGAACTGTGACAGGAGCAAACAAAGCAAATTATTTTACCTCTATCATTTTAGTTTAAAAGTTAAAGAGCACAGAGAAAGAAAAATTAATGATTTTCACATTTTTAAAAAATAAATGATAAAAACTGAGCAGTGGGGTGTGTTCTAAAATCTATAAATTACTCAACTGGTTACTAAAAATAAAAGTTCGTACAGATTGTCCAACTTCTCTGGTGTGAAAGGTTTCTGAGATTCATTTTTCTTTTTTTTTTTTAACAGAAGAGCTAAAATGTTCTTGGAATAGTCGAGTTATTTTACACACTTAGTAAACAAGTTTACTACACAGTCTTTTCTTACATACAACAATTAAAGATTTCAATATTAATGCAACATTTTATTAGTTTTTCCATCTGTTTTTGATTGTCTTCTTACACAACATGCGAGAAGAGCTAGGATGATGTTAATCAATAATATGAAAATATTATAATCTTTAATACCATGTCTGATCAAAAAAATAACTTTATGGGCAACCTGCTCGGGTCCCCTCTGTCTCTCTTCAGACAGAAGCTTTCTTTCTCTTATAAATATATTCTACTCTTCACCTCTGTTGTTCCTAAAATTCATTCTTCGGTTTTAGAGAACATGAGCTTGTGGAAATAGCAGGCCGGGAGTTTCATTCCCCTGAATCATTTGGAGGTCTTCCACCAAGATCACTGGACGGAGGTATGCTCTGAGGCCTACTGATTGGAAGTCAGCAATACTGGGTTATACTAAGAAAACATGAGCCTCATCAGTACATGGAAACATAGAGGATCAATCATACTACTTCTACGAAGTGTCAGTATCAAGCAGCTGCTTCAAAGCCAAAATGGTGTTTTGATGTAAAGTGATATGAAAGAGGCATAGAGCTAAAAATGTGGACCCAATAACTACATGTAAGCCATGGAATCCTGTAGCAACAAAAAAGGTGGACCTGTAGACCCCGTCTGAGATGGATAACGATACTTTATAATATTCTGAAGCTTGAAGTGCAATAAAATAAATGCCTACAATAATTGTTAAAAAAATAACTTTATTATAAAGGTAAATGTTAGATTTCTAGAGACTTGTTTAGAAAAACTACAAAGACTATTTTCAGTAATAAAAACATTATATTCTGGTGACATTTTAACCAACATATATTTTTGAGGATTTTAACATGCTATTAAAGATTTTTTAAAACCCACCCCCTTTTATATCATTTTTTCTTCTTCTTTTTTTTTTTTTTTTGTATGTGTGTATGTGGTCCTGGGGATTGAACTCATAGCCTTCTGCTTGCCAGGCAGCTGCTTACATCACTGAGCTAAATCCTTGGCCCTATATCATTTTCTTGTACATGTCATATTTTTCTGTACATCTGTGTATATCCCTATGCAGACATCTATATTTACAAAGCAAAAGTAAATGTCTCAATATTTTAAAATACCTCAACATTTCATTTTATTAAAAGCTGATCTGAGTTTTAAGTAGGTACACACAAATGCATCCTATTACACATTTAAATGTACATTTGGGTAGTAAAATAGAATATATAACGTCCTTTTTCATAATGTTTTCAAGTCAATAAATTAAACATTTAGTATATAAAACATCATGTCTAATTCGAAGTAATCAGGTTATTTTCCGATGGAAAAATCAATTTTTGCACTGAAGAAAAAGAGCGTGAACTGAAATGGCATCTCCCATGCAGCAGCTCTAGTTATACGCCGCCATGCAGGCGAGTTCCCTCAGGAGAGAACAGGCAGGCTTAATTATAGAGGGACATCACTACTCAGAAGAAAAACAGGAGTCTTTAATTTCCTTGCCTCTCCTGGACTGGAACAGTTTATTCTGCTGAATCTAGCAATGTCCAAATAATATTTAAGCTTAGCTGGTTCCACACACAGGGCTGGTATTGTTAGGTCAGGAACAACAGTAGCTCCTAAACTCTGATCAGGGCTGTGGCCGTTGTGGATTAGCATCCACACAGAATTCATTACATCTGTAACTAAACAAAAAGCCTTCCTCCTGTCAGAATGGCAGGAGAGCTACTACCATAATGCTTTTTGGCATCACCTCCCATTACTTTCAGACCACCAGATCCCTCTAGACACTAAAGCTAAAAAAAAGTTTTGTTTTTTTTTTTAAAGAGTCATCCAAAGTTCTGCAATGTGGTGTCGGTGTGCAGTGCTTCTAATTGCCATCCAGACAGTTTTGCACACGAGTGACTAGACCAGAGTCTTAGCCAGCACCCAGCCTTGCCAGACTGAACTTGTTTTCCTTCCACCTCTTCCTAATAATAGCTGCTCATATTTACCTGCTATATCATGGAGAATACATCTTTCTCATCCTAAGGAATACTAAATACAACTGTAAGCAATGTGTTGGAACACCAAACACTCATTAAAAAAGGCATATGCTGTGTCATTCCAGTGGCTCACCCTACTATCAGCTATAGCTTTAGAAGAACAAAGCTCTAACTAGGTAGCTCTCAGAAAGTGTCTGTGTGACTGGACTCAGTCTTTACGTTTGTGCTGATTCACCACGGACTTCAACATTTCCAATCATTTTATGTACCAAAGTCTGAAATGAGTGGAAATTCTTGCATTGCTTATTTTGTACAAATTAAGCCTTTTCACTCAAAAGAACAGAAAGTAGTTGTAATTTTCCTTAGATACTGCTTATGGGGGCTTCACTTCTAGTTACAGTAGAAGGTAATGAACTCATTAAGCATGTGAATAGGTCAACAAAGGAAGCAAATAAGCATTACAGAAACAAAGTATGATGAATTCTGACAAGCTGCACTGATCCCTTTAGAATCATGAAATTAGGAAGGTGTTTGATAAGCGAAACAAATGGGCATTGTGAAATACACGGGCAGGCATGCCTGTAGTGTGTGAGGCACACGTGGCTACCAGTTCAGCTCTGCCATTTATGAGTTATGGGATTTTTGGCAAGTGTGTTCTTCAAGCACAACTTTTTCATCAGTAAAATGGGAACTGTATAAAGCCTACTGAGTAAGATTGTTGTAAGAGTAAATAAGATGGACAAAACAGTGTAATATTGCTTTAACTACATAAAACTATACAGTAGTTACAATGATACCTACTGTGATGCTATAGAATGATTTTAATGTGCAAATCTAAGAAATGTTCATGGTGCCATTAAAGAACAGTCACCTAGTTTTCCTTCTGAAAAAATTGACATATATCATTCAGTGCCAAATTATGTATACTTATAGGCTTAGAGTTTTATGAGAATTATGATTGGAATAATTACTAATGTTTTTTTCAATATTCCACTACTTATTTGAAGTATTTATTGAGCTCTTTCAACAAACTCATCACTCAGTTACTTAATTTCAGAAGAATATTGTGTTGGAAAGATATTTGATGCAAATCTAAAATAAAAACCTATGTTTTATTGCTAAACATGATGAAGACACCAGACACTGGAATAAGATTTATCAAGTGTTTAAAACAGTGTCCATCTCCTCTTAAATTCATTCATGTGCTCACATACATGCTCTCTGGAATGATCTTAGGATTTATGTTACAAATCTTTGATTTTTTTCTGTTACTTAAAATCTCCCAATATGTATTTCTATTAAGCTTCTATATGTATTTCACAAGTGCACTAAGCAGCAATCATTTTTAACTGTGCAAAATTTTTTAAAGTTGGGGTAGACCTTACATATAATAAAATACACAAATATTAACTGTACCACACTAAATCTATACAAATAAATATCTTCATGTGATCATCACCCAGTTCACGATCAAGACCCTTTCCAGGTCCCTTTCTATACCAGTAAACATACAATAACCTTTATTCTGGCCTCTAATGCCATACGTTACTTTTGCCTATTTTGAATTTCATGCAAATAAAATACATAGTTCTATTATAGTAGATATACTATGCCTTCATATAAGTTGTTGCCTTAGGATATCTATTTAACTGTTTAGATTTTACCCATAAGGGACAAAAGAAGTAATGTCCTCCTCACTCAATTTGTCATATATCCATGTTTTTATGTGTACCAAATGTGAGGCACACTGGTATACATGATCAAAAGCAAATCTAAAATCATCAATAATTGACTTACAGATACATTTAGTAGTTTCTCTATAAATATTCAGTACACTAATGTCAGCCACCTTGCCGCCATAACAGTACATATTTCCTTCATATTTTCAAGGATTTCTAGGAGTTCACATCTGTTACTGCTCGCAAACACTTGGCAAGGTATATCAGCAAGCGTTAAAAATGTATTCATGCTCCATCTAGGTGATTTCCCAATTTTGAGTCTTGAAAACTGAAATGCAGAACATTAGTAGCCTTATTCTATTTTTAACATCTACTTTGAGGCAAAGCCACATGTGGAATTTAGTTTTTCAGATCTCAAATTATGTTCATTTACACACAAAATGTAAATAATAACCCAGCAGGCAAAATATCTTGGAAAGCATTGCACCCATTCCTATGTTCAAATATAAATTCACAGAATGCGTGCTCATGAGGGAAAGCCAAAAGTCATGTAACTTATGAAAAACACTGACGTAAGTGACCCAACAAGATATTTCTCACAACCTAGTTGGAACACTGCAAGACATACCATCCAGCAGATTATGTAAACTACATCTTTCTGCACTTCTTAGTAATAGAAAAGGGACTGAACCATAAAACTATAGAAAACTGCACAAGGAAAAACATGAGTTTTAATAATATTTTAATAAGCTAAAAAACTGAAATGTAAAGATGTATTATGAATTATATCAAATATATATAAAAATATGTTAAAAGCATAGTCTGAATGGCAAGTTCTAATAACAGCTGTATTTTCTCCATAATGAAACAAAATCTGCTATGTTCAAGATCTAATTTTCAATATATATTGACAGGAGTTAATATGATAATATGGCCAACAAAAATGGGCAAAGAGGGATAGAATGTGGCTGATTGTTTTCAGGGACTACTGTGGCTCACAGCACAGTTAAGAATGAAAAAATATATATAGCTCTAGATCTTTCTGTAGTCAACTGGAATAATTGTTTTTAATAATCAGCTTAACTGTCATTTCTTTTAATGATATCTAAACCTGGAACATTATTTTGCTGTGGATTTTATGCTGAGAAAATATTTAAGCTGTTTATGGTAACCGTATGATTATCTCACTTAAATTTTTAAAGTTCAAATATATCACTAGCTTGTCTGTAGCACACATATAATTTCAACTGATAAGAGTCTCAAGGATAAACTGTAAGTTGGATATACCCATTTTTACTAGCTATTAACAGCTTTTCAAATAACAATATCAGCTCAAAAGTAACAATGTTACCCTCACATTGAACCCAAGACTTCTCACTTGCTAATCAAGTGTTCAGTCACTACGCTACATACCCAGCCTAACACAATTTTATATAAATTGCAAAGGTTTTGTTTTGATTTTTGTTTTTTATGAGACAAGGACTTGCTATATAGTGTGGGCTGGCCTTGAACTCGTGATGATCTTCCTGCCTCAGCCTTCCAAGTGCTGAGATTGCAGGCATACTCTCTACACCCAGCTTTATAAATTGAGACATGTTGGTTAAAAAAAAAAAAGTCACTGTTTAAGCACAGCACTGGGATGGTAAGCAAGTATATGGAGAGAGAGAGACAGTTCTATAAATGTTTTTCCGTTAAATGCTAGTTACGTCATAAAATTGTCAGAATGACTTTTTAAAAATATTTGATTAACACTTAAACCTGAATAATAAGAGCTGTATCACAAAGACACAGAAGCACATTGCCTTTACTGCTTCCTTCAAAAATGAACGGCTTGGAGAATCCAAGAATCCTTATTAAAGTGAACGAGAGAATGCAGAAATTCCACACTGGAATTTTTACTTCAAAGTACTCTTAAGGAAAATGTTATCAGC
>PVJX010011866.1:0-52164 GCA_004027295.1 Dolichotis patagonum | reverse complement strand
AAGCATGAGGCCCCATCTCATAGCTTCAAAGTCTTTCAAAGTTTTAAATCATCAGTTGGAATGGTGTTATCCTGTTTTGTTTGACTATATCATACGTGATGATATGAACAGCTGTTTTGAAGAAAACATTATGACAGCTATTGCTGATTTAATATTATCCTTCTTAGAAGTCCTACCATGCTTTTTTTTGTTCTACTACTGTTGGTTCTATCTACCACATTGTGTCTTATTGGAATTTGAATTTGTGTGATAGTTCAAACAAATTTTTTTCTTTTTTATCAAAAATGAGATATTATAATACCCATTGATCATTTTCTGTTATTTTGTTCAGAAAGCCCTGGAATTCTTTCACTATATGCATGGCTTTATACTATTGTGTTATGTTTGATATTATTGTAATTGAAACTATGCTCAACTATAGCAGAGTAAGAGATATGGTGTTAGATACTGTTGATGTCCAGTTGACTTAATGTAAAGTACTGTGTTGCGTATGTTGTCCTGTTCTGATCTGCTCTGTACTGCCCCCTTTTGTTTTATTCTCTTTTAAAAATAAAATGCAAATCCACACTAATCCTGTGGCAGGTTGATGCTTAAATGATGGTTAGAAGATGAGCAATAAAAGAGCCAGAGAGAGAGAATGAAAGGTTATAGGAGAAAAGTCAGAAACTTGTCATTTACAAATGGCAGAGACTAGTACTCAGTTGAATCAGAGATATAGTGAGGTGGACCATGTTGAGGACTGACAAATGCCAACTGTATTTTACAATGTAGTGCCATTATGGACTGCTAGCTGGGAGACTTTAGTTGATCTATATAAAAAGAAACATTGACTTTTTTTCAAGATGCAGAAATCCTTATAAGTGAATGCAATGCAGAACAGTAGTACAGTTAATGAATTTTACTGTAAAAGTTTATTGAATTACCATTCAATTTTTTAAAAAAAATATATCATTGAACCAGGATATTTAAATATGTGCCTTTTGGTGCTACTTCAGTAATAACAATTATATGATGAAGATTACTATTTTCCCTATTATATCTGGCAAAAAATAACAATATCAAAAGAATTTCTACCAGGGAGAATGAATGGGCTGCTGGGTAATGCGTAGACACAGATGCTAAAGTTTAGTACTGAAAAGTCCACAGATGCTTTGAATTGCTATGGTTTGCACACTGGTTCTACAAACACCACTATTGCTCCCTTGTGTTGCTTCTTACAGACTGACAAGAACAGGAAGATATAGTAAGCTAAATAAAAAAGAAGCAAGAGATAAGATGTTCTTTTAGATTTTTATGAGGATTAAAGGAGATGACACAGAATAAACTATTGAGAGTTGCTTAACATATAAAGCAAGCACTCCATGCATGCTGTGCTTCATTATTATTTTCAAGTGTTATAATAACTTTGCAAATCTTCCTCACCCTCTATGTTCTACAAAGGAGAAAACTTCAAAAAACAAAAGATGCTCATGTAAAGGAAACACAGTTTATATGTGCCCATAGAAAGATTGCAATCTTCAACTCTCTAAATCCAAAACTCATAGTTCTCCAAATACATTGATGTTTCCAGTTTATCAGGAAAATTGCATGTTTCCATGGTACACAATGCATTGGAGAATAAACTCCAAACACCTGCTGCGAGTAGGAGTGAGGAAGAGGTCAGAGGGAGAATTCAATGGGAATTGAGAGAGGGGCTCATCTCTTACTTATTAGAAATTTTCATTTTCTTTATGATTTAAATTAGGTTCTTTTTTATTTTTTTCCATTTTAAAGAGGATAAAACCAAGGAAAATAAAACAGAATAAAACCAATCAAAATAAGCCAGTATAAGTAATACAGGACTTCAAAACCTTAATAAATCAACAATAGTTACAATAATGCCTTTTGTTGTCTTCAAAGTACCTGCAGATATGTTTGGGCATAGTAAAACTTGAACAGAACACAGTAGAATAGGAACAATACAAACAAAACAATGAATGCAATGAAGGACTTCAAAACAAGTAAATCCAAAATGGCTACCATAATTTGTCTATCTTTTAAAAAGCTGCTCATGCCATCAGATTTAACATAATCAAACAAAAGAGAATAAAACCAAACCCAACAAAACAATGAAAATGATATGGTTTCAGGGTGGGAATAGCTTCTTGGTGAGGCCTTGTTCTCTCTCCCTGCACTCCATGGATGGTGCTGACTCACAGAGAGAGCTTTGGGTCTGACTGTCCCCACTCTGGCAGCAGCCCAAACATGGCACCAACTTCCAGGTGGTTATCACCTCCTTCTCAAATTAGGTTCTTGTGTTGGGTTTCTTAAGAAATGAATTCCATTGCTAAGAACAACAACAACCATGTGATTTGAGGAATCATTAACAATAAGCTATACATCCGAAAAACATGCCCACCTCCTGTCATAATAATTCAATTTGACAATATTGAAATCTTATTGATGGACTGCTAAACAATGTTAAGATTCAGGAAGAAAGAAAGAAAGGATAGGCATACAGATAGAAGAGGGATAATATAAGACAATCTTTGGTTTTACAGTCTTTAAGCTACTTTGTGACTTTTCTTAAGAATGAAGGATCACTCAGCTTCTAAAAGCTCTGATTTAAACAAGCACCTTTCCTTACTATTTTTGTTTTTGTTTTTCTAAAGAATAACACCAGCAACAAATCAAACCCTTCTCAAAGTTTAATCTTGAAATGATATTAAGTTGTTTTTGCAGTGCTTTTAATGGGGGAGAGTCTATTAGAATTAAACTAGATATATTATTTTAATTACAATTCTTCTTCATGAGAAATGAGAAATTGTTGTTAAGGATCAAAATGTTACTCCTTTGTACTTGCAATGATAATACCATTCCTTTCACAAGAAGTCTATTTATTATAAGACCATCTATATAAAAGGCCCTGTACTATCCAATGATGTATTTATTTTAATTCAAGTTCTCAAATTCAAAGACTTTTAAGTAATTTATCCCCAAATTGAAAATGTTAACCTACAGTTAATGTAACATTTAAAAGCAGACTTTTCATGTTTTAAAATTATTGCTAACTTGGGATACTGATTCTCACTATGCTTTTGAGGCAGTCCTTCCCAGTATTCTCTTTGCTTTTCCCTGGACAGCACTGCAGTTAGTGTAAGCACCAGAAATGTCCAGTATATTTGTTCTATTAATTTGAAGAATGTGTTGCTAAGAATGTTTGTATATTTTCAATCTTTCCTATAAATTAAGGCTCTCCCTAAGCAAGTGTTTTTGGTGATATAAATAAAGGAGAAGAAAAACTATGAGATACACTGCATATGCTTAGCTGTGAGCATCTACTTTGCTTACACTTAATATTCCTTATCTTTGTAGAAAGCAAACACAGAAGAAAACAGACAAGCAATGATGGAAACTTGATGTGTATCTCTTGTCACTTTCTGAAATTCTATAACCCACAAAAACCCTTTAGGAAGACAAATAAGAAAAAAGAGCAACACGAAATATTATGATCAAGGAGATAATAGAAATATTAACAAAGCTTTTGTGCAATAGGAAAAAAAGTTCCCCAAGAGTATTCTTCAGAGGTGGTAACATTTGAAACAGGGAGTGAATTCTCAGTAATAGTATCCTGGACAGAAGAAAAAGAACAAAGGAAAGAAAAGGAGGAAGTTACTCCAGATGGAGAGACATTATATGCAAAACCAAGAAATCACGTGGTAGCATATTTTGCTGGAAAACACATGAGCAATTCCGGAAGAAAGCATAGTGTCCCTGGGGAGAAAAATAGGAGGAGATAAAGCTGGAAATATAGCGTGGAATCAAATTTCGAAGAGACTTAAATGCTGGGCAGAGATGTTTATCCTCCATTCAGGAGGAAGTAGACAGCAATCCTGGAGTCGCAAGCATGATCCAGCCATTATTAGTCTGATTTATAAAGATGCATCTGGCACCTTTTGGAGGATGGACTGGAATAAAAAGAGAAGAAAAGGAAGAGACAAATGATCGAGTTCTCCTCTAGAGAGGAAAGTACCGTATTTATTGAATGAAATATTGATTTATCTCCTGAGCCTTATCTTGTAGCTCCCAATACTCTTCATGTCAGTTTAAATGTGAGCACTGCTTGGAAAATGAAAGGCTTTTAGCTAGTTTGGTATCAGTTTTAATGAAATAAAATCTAATTTATAAGAATAAACAGTCTTTAGGACACTTAAAAACACAAGCACTTTGATGAATTTGATGGCTAAATTCATAGGCAATGCATAGGAAAATAAAATTGTTCTTATCCATAGAGAAGTTTCATAATCAGGCTGGTCCACACTTAGGATTGATCTGTGAGGCAGAGGTAATATTATTGAGTAGCAAGACAATGTACTTCATACCATGATTAAAACTTCTGCTAAATTAGTGGCCAAAATAAGCAAGAGTATCAAAAACAGAATTCCTATTTATCAATTGGAAACATATGCAACCTCAACTTTTAAATAGAATCTTGAAGGTACTAAAAAACATCAAATTCTATGGGGGGAGGGCATAAGTATATTTTTATGCTGGGCCAGTGAGAAGATTTATGGATGTTGTCACCTGTCCAAAGCTGCCTATTTGTCTCAATCCAATGCTTCCTTTCTCGAAGATTTGTTGAGTATGGGGCTTATAGCTTAGTTTTTTTCTGGTTCATTGCTTAACACAGTAGAAATTTGATCTGTCACAGTGAAACATCACTGCCAAAAACTGTCAATAATATATTAGAAATTTATTGTCATATGTGTAATTTGGAAACCCAACATCTTCACTGTCAACATTTTTGCTATCTAGTCCTTCTGCTTTATCCATTGTAAGTTCTCAGCATTTCTGGCTTGGACAAGATCTTATCTATTCTAACCTTCTCCAATGGTTTTACCTTGCAACAAGAAAGGAAGGAAAGAAGAAATAAAGGGAAGGAGGAAAAAGGATTGAAAGGAGGAGGAGAGGGAGGAAAGGATAAAGAAGGAAAGGGAAAATCAGCTTAATGATCTCATAATGAAAATCGGTCTATCATTATTTGATATTTTCTCAACACACTTAAAGTGAAGATAAAATCTTTACTTTGAACTTTCCTACTTTGCATACATCTCTCTATGGTCCCTTATTTTCCATGTTCTATTTACATAGATCTACATTTTTGTTATGATGCTTTTTATCCCAGAGCCTTTTGGACGTCCCATTTTCTTTCTTAAATATTCTTTTCTACTTATTTGCCCCAGACAAACTTTAGTAAAGATGAAATATTATTTTTCCACTAACCATCCTCTATAATCTCCTGCAATTCTTCGAAGCTTTTCTTTACATTTTTTCTTGAATATGTGTATGCCTCTTCTTAGATGCAAGACATGGTAATTTCATGATGCTTAATTCATTGGCAAAATACTGTTTCTTCACTAGATCATAAGTATCACAAGGGCAATAAGGAGCATCTGCTTTAGCTTCTAGGATCTGTTTCCTGTGCACCTATTCTGGCCTTATCACAAAATCTGCCCTACACTACACTGAATACTCATTAAGTCATCTTTTTTGGGGGGGGGAAATGAATAAATAAGTGAATTTTGGGATTCTAGATTTGAAGTCTTAACTGTATTCTGACTTTACAATTTACTGATTGTGTGAGTTCGATTAAGTTAGTAATTTTCTCTGATTTTCATTATCCTGAGTGGAGGATTCTTACAGAATCGGAGAAGATAAACAAAATATGTGTTTCTGGTGCCACAACTAGGAGCCGGGAAGAACCTAGCATCTGCAGCATAGTTGTAAATCAGGTTCACAGCTTTACCTTCTCAAAAGTAGATGCTGTGATGCAGTATGTGTGTGTGAAGCATAAGAAATTTATTAGGATCATTGCATGTAAAACAAAGCGGGAGAAAATAGAATTGGACAGGAGAAGTCACACTGTAATACAAGCCTGGCAAAACCTCAACCAAGCCAACATGGTCCTGCAGCAAATTAAAGTTGCTCACCCTTTACATCCTGCCTCACTCAGTCACTAAATACAGGCAGGGATGAAGAGGTGAGCTCAGTGGACCAGCTCCATGAGTTGAGGGTGATACTCAGAAGGCAGGGCAGCAATCTCTTCCTTTGGTGAGGCCTGTTCCATGCATCTCCATGTAAACACCTCATGCATGTGGTCCTTCTGTCAGTCCATCACTCAAGCTTATGAAATGACCAAGTAGACTCCACACACCTTGCATTTTGCAAGGGCTCAAAATGAGCAATCAAAAGTGCTGGTATTAAATCTTTCCTGATCAATGACACAGGTACCCAAGGGACAGAGGAGAAAATGATAGATGATGAGATAGGAGAATTGGAGAGAAAAGTGCCAATTAATCTCAGCTGGGAGTTCATACAGCTTGGCCTGAAGTGAATGTGTTTTTCAGGAGATTAGAGCTCAGCTTCACCACTACAAGTAGTTATGGGCATTTACCAGACACTTTTTATACATGTGTTTCTCAAATTGAAATACTGTATAAATGAACCAATTTAGAAAGAAGAAAAAAAACCCCAGAACCCATACTGAATTAAACTAATTGTACTATAAATTTATTCAATAAACAAACTAGGCAGAAATTTCTAATAAGCAACTCAAAATCAAATTTATAATTAAATGCACAAAACTGCACATGAATAAAATTCACATTAAAAAGCATGAATGTTGTTTGACAAGTGATACTGTTGTGATGAAATAAAGTCCCTGTTTCCCATGTGATTGTTAAGGTACACACTCTTTTGCAGTTATAATATCATTTCTGTCATGCACTCTGGGTAATTATATGCGGTCATTTTTCCCCATTTGAATTACAATAAAACTGCCATTGTTCTGGCATGGTGTAAATAATTTGACCTTTGTTTGATGTACGCACATTACTCACCCAATGCAGAATAGCCACAGCCCTCTCTTCATTACTGCCTGACAATTAAAACCATGCTATTCCTTACTGACAGTTTTATAACTGGTGATGCCAGTGAGGGCTAGGAGCTTAAGTAAATAGTTTGTTTATAAAGTGGCCACCCAAATTACCCAATAATATACTCACATTAACATTTATTAAATTGCTTTTGAAGTGAAAATGATTTTCAGTGACTGTTTGGAACAGAATTACGGTGTCTGTTTTTGAAAGTATCCAATCTCCACTGTCCCTTTCACCCTTGGTTACGGAATCACATTGTATTAACTGAGTATGTATCTAGCATTTATAATAGGGCATCTTGGTGTGTCTTATGTTTAAATGACATCATGAACTCTCCCTCCAAATATAGTACTTCTCACTTTGTGAGATGCAGCCATGAAGTACTGTATGCTAAAAAATAAAACAGTGAGTTCTTTTTGTCTGCATGCTGCTATCGGGATTACAGATTAAAGGCTGACATGTTGAAGCATGCCTCAGATTATGAAGACAATACCACTCAATAGAGATATTCATGCACAAAACTGTGATAGTCACAACCATAGAAGTAAAACTACAATTCTCATGACACAAGTCTTGGCTTTCATTTATGGGAGATAGACACTGCAGTACAATGTTATCTCGCTAGCCAAAGTTTTCATGTCTCTTTAGTGCCTACATTCCTGATAAAAATTGTATCAACTTATTCAACATTCATCACATTACTCATCATATTCCTCACAGCATGCATTCTCTTTATATGTAGACGAATAAGAGCCTGCATTATAGAGCCAGGATCAAAAGACTGGATCGACCCTTTTAACGGTATGACCATAAGAGACTTGGTTATGTATTAATATCCTGTTCTTTAAAATGGGGATAAAAATGTCACACTGATTGAGAACTAAATACAATGGTGCACATAAAATGGTCATCAAACTAACTTAAATGGATCATGACTTGAGGTATTTGACAATACTGATAAAGCTTGTTATAACATCTTCATAAACAGGGAAAATTATCTTCCATTGCAGTTTTCATTCCTCCTGGGTGGATAAATTGTACAAAAAAAACTAGATGGACAATTTTTCTAAAAATCTCCAAACTGATGCTCAAAAAACTGCATGTTTCAAGAATAAGCAATTTGAGATTTTACTGAATTTTAATGCAAAACTATAATCTTCCCAATTGTACAAAAGAGGATGTAAATATTTCTTTCATATCCTGATGTTCTCACATAATGCACCCCTGAGAGCACAACACAATGTGTGTGTCCACACACACAACGTGTGTTGTGAAGCCGTCGAATACATATGTTACTGCTGGCCTGGCGTGTCCTTGACAAAGCACACGAGCCGCTCTCACTGCACCTTGAGGATTTTAGCATATGGTCCTCAACATCTCTGGACTGTCCAGAGTGTAATTTAACTTGAATCTCTGTTAAATGGCAGCCAATGGAACATTATATGGTATGATATTGCATATCAAGGAATTAGAATGTTATTTCATTTTATAGATTTGTATCTATCTTTATTACTAATGGCAATTTTTTAAAATTTTTTCTTCGAAGAAGATTTTGTCAGTTATTCCTGTTGATAGAGTGGGTTTGGGAGCAAGACAAATAGACTTTATGAGGTTTTCACTGCACATCTGTGAAGGAAAACACATTGTGAAAATCTATTGAATTTCATAATTTTTCAGTATTGTTATCAACAGAATATTACAGGATAGGGACATTCAAAATATTCACCAGGTAATATGCAGATACCAGATGACTCTAGCTTTTATCACAATCATGTATGTGACAAATGAATAATTTCTAGAGTTGCAAAAGAATGTAAAATTAAAAGTGAAGAAAAACAGAACCTTTTGTATGTTTTAACATATTTGATGTTGTCCTAAGTGATTTTCAAATAAGCTATAGTTGCTTTGACTATTTAAAATATTTCATAGAAACTTTATTTTACCAACTTTGTAAGAATATTTTTTCCAGATTCATAGCTGGTACATAAATAAGACTCATAACTAATATTATAGGCAGAAATCAAAGATATCGTTGTTTGAATTTTATTTTATAATGTATTATTAAATTTTAGTCTGTGAATACTATGATATAATGTCAACTGAGACATAATATGAAAAAGTTTCATACATATTTTTTAATGAAATTTGTCACTGAACTAATAAAGAGGTATATGAATCTAAAAGACCAGTCATGTTGTACATAATGGTTTGTTAAACATTGCTCAAGATGTAATCACAGGTAATTACCCAAGACAATCTCCCCACAATGATGTTATTTTTGTCTTCTGTTTATACTGGAAGAAAATTAGAATACCTCGTGGTGATTCCCCGTATATCTATTGGTAAATGTGTCAACCTTCAAAATGTTTCAAGATTATAGCTCTTGTGGAGGGGATCATCTCAATGGATATTCATGACAAACTGTTACCATCTCTTGTCTTCATATGCTTATGCCATTATATATGAAGCATGTATACATGTGTCCCTTGTTCTAGGAACATGAAGCAGAACTTTAGGCGGACTTTACTGTGTAGACTAACTGAGCCTAATCTAGGCTTGCCTCAACTATACTGTAGAAAAGTGAAAAGTAAGAAATAAAAGATGGTATCTTAAGCAACCACAATGTTTTCAGGTATGTATATGAGCACATAGTCATGTGCAGGTGTTTGGCAATGTTTATGATTTCTTTTCATCGAAGGAATTGCAGTATTTATGAGTAGAGGATACAACACCCAATGTTTCTTCTTTTCAAAGCAAGTGCTTTTCAAACAGTAATGGAGCTACTCTGGTGAAAGAGAAAATCACATCTGGTTTCTAGGTACTGATTTGTCAAAAAGAAACTGGAAAAACTGCTCACTGTTCCATTTACTAAGGGGAAAGTCATAGGCCACAGAGTGATCAATTCCTTTAAAATAATGTAATCATGTTTTCTCACAAAATACATTTAGTCCTGTTGTGAGGCAAATAAAATTAAGGAAACTTATTGTTAAATTATCTAATTATGTGACTCCCTTTGCTTCTTAAAACAGAGAATATATTCTTGTACATATAGCGCCTGAAATCATCAATAATAAAAATAACCGTAAGTCTTATCTTTTGTAGGCATGAAAAGACTTGTTGAAACACAGCAATATTTTAAAAGTCCTCGGTAAATTTTTGTTGCTAAAAAGCTTCAGAAGAGTGGAAATTTTTATTTTATTCCCCTCGACATGAGAGTTTGACTGATTCATATTGCCTTTTTTAGTTTTGGTCATTTTTTGTGCAGGGAAGGTTTACAGACTTTTAGTGATCTTCTCCCTTTCTGTTACGTAGATTTATATGTGAAGGTTTTTAACAACAGTAGCCGAGTGTTAGATTTAACTGCTTGGAGGGCTCCAAGTTCCCGTTTACTTCATCTCCTTTTTCTACATCTTTCTCCTTTATCTCAATCTTTCTTGACATGTTTTGCTATGATTTGCTTTGTGTCTATGATACTAGGGACTGAACAATGGGACTTTGAACTTGGTTACATCTCTAGCTATTAATTATTCATTAATTTTTATTTTGAGAAAGAGTATTGCTAAATCAGCCAAGTTACCCAGGGAACTTGTGATCCTCCTGCCTCATCTCTACAGAGTGGAGGGATTCTGGGTCAGCTGAGATCTTTTTTTAATAATTTTTTTTTAGTAATTCCATGTTCAAGGTTCAATACCAGGTGATGTAGATTATAGAATAAACACAAACCTGTAGTCTCCTTCACTTCTGGACTGCCTTGGGAGGTATTTGCTATATGTACAGTACTAATCTGCATAGCACCAAAAATTATTAATGCCATGAAATAGGTCATAGAGAGAGAAATTAATTTTGACTTTCGAAAAGGTTTTAGGTATCTTAGAGATTTTAGAAGAGTTTGTAGTGTGGTGAAAAAATGCTACTTTTACTAACACTCAAGTTTTTGTCCAGTGTATATTTTTTTGTTTAGTATCACTTGTAATTTATAGCAAAATTTAATGTATGAAATATGGCTGGGAGTGTCTTATGCCACTTACCATAGAGACTCATCCTAACCTTTCCATCCTTTTTTATTTCCATGCTGTCCACAATAAGCCTCACTGGGCTGAGATTGCAGAGTACTGCACAAGACCTTTAGATTTTAAGAATTCTTCTCTTTCTTTCTCTCTCACTTTCTCTCTCACTTTCTCCCTCACTTTCTCCCTCACTTTCTCCCTCACTTTCTCTCTCACTTTCTCTCTCACTTTCTCTCTCACTTTCTCTCTCACTTTGTCTCTCTCTCTCTCTCTCTCTCTCTCTCAGCAGTCAAATTACTTTGAACAATACATTGCCCTTGTAAATGCTTAACTCACAGAGAAAAATCACATAAAATAACTCAGGGAAAACTACTGCCTAGGTAATAGCGTGAAGCTCATCACGATTCCCATGTCTGGGGGCTTCTTTTGCAAGAACTGTAAGTGTTCCTGATGACAAGTATTTAGAGCTAAACCTTGGTGTTAGCAAGGCACCACAACTTGGAGAGCCTTAAATGCCAAGAAAGAGAAGGCCGAAAGACCTACCCTATGCTTAATCAGGTTGGTGAAAAGATTCAAGCTTAGTTTTGAGGTTTTTTCCTAAACTAACAAAATGTAGAATCATCTTGTGAAAGAGATAAAAAGAAACAAAAGCTATAAAGAAGAAAACCATGAGAATAATCAAAGATTTAATCAGCTGATGAGCGGCAAAAGTGATGATCGTAGTAAAAGTCACTGTTTTTATTAAATATTGTAATCACTTAAAAGTATCATTTCATCTTCATAACATACCAATGATGTAAATCATAGTTTCTTACACCAAATTGTATTTTAAATAAAATATTCAGTAAGTTTCTTTGAGAAAAAACAATTCAAACACCAGTTATGAATTTTGACGGCTTTCACAAAATTTGAGAAAAGCAACCAAAAGTCATTGCTATTCATTTTTCAGATTATATAGACAGATAAATAATTAGTAAGTAGTATAAGGGAGGGTACATTAATACATCTATACATGTATAATGTATACATTATGTATATATACAATATATGTTATACAAACAATACAATGCTTTGCAACATGTAAGTATTGGCTTTATTTCGTTCTCGAGCTGTTTTTCTATCTCCAATTTATATATAAGAAAAATGAGAAGTTTAGATAAGAAACTTGCATAAAAGTGCATAGTAGCATAGAGTCAGAGTTATAGTTCTTTGAAAACAATTTTTTACTTGACTCACAGTTCCTTTTTGATAGAAGAAGGGTATTTTAAAAATAAGAATGATAGTTGGTGAAATAGGTAAGGTGAATTATTATATAATTAGTATTTTGTGTATTAATAGTGACTACTTCAATTATTTTTGCTTTCTTAAAAAAGAACCATATCAAGCCAAACCCAAGCCTCTCTCTGTGAGTCAGTGCCATTCACAGATGGTAGAGGGAGAGAACCAGGCCTTACAAAAAGGTGAACCCTTCCTGGAAACCAGCGCCATGTGCAGGCCACTGCCAGAGTGAGGAAAGCCAGACCCAAGCCTCTCTCTCCATGAGTCAGTGCCATTTGCAGATTATGGAGGGAGAGAACAAGGCTTCAGCAGGAAGTGATCCCCACCTGAAACTATATCATTTTCATTGTTATGTTGGGTTGGGTTTCATTCTCTTTTGTTTTGTTTATGTTAAATCTGATGGCATGAGCAGCTATTTAAAAGATAGAAAGACGAATTATGGCAGTCATTTTGGATATACTATTGGCTTGTTTGAAGTCCTTTATTGCATTCATTGTTTTGTTTTTATTATTTCTATTCTACTGTATTCTGTTCCAGTTTTACTATGTCTGAGGTATATGCAGCTATTTTGAGGATAACAAAAGGTATTAGGTAGCTCTTGTTGACTTATTAAGGTTTTGAAGTCCTGTATCACTTATACTGGTTTATTTTGATTAGTTTTATTGCCTTATTTTCCTTGGTTTTATCCTCTTTAAAATAGGAAAAAAAAGAAAAAGAAAAAGAACCATATCAACATTTTTATTGACTATTATTGAGCTACTTAAGGTAAATAGTCTAATTATATTTTGCAGCAAATAGCCTAATTATATTTTAAAAATGATATGTCTGTCAGCCAAAGTAAACAACCTGAAGTTCCTTTTGCAATGTCCTTCAATGTTTCTTATACAGTTGTATTTTGTTTCTTGTCTGGGGAAGGGTGAAATTTTACAGAAAATTTCAGTCATTAAGATCATAACCTAAATCATACATAATCACAAGTAATCCATTATAAAGCAATGGTTAATAAAGTGTATGCAACTGAGCACATTGAAGTTATAAAAGTAATATCATCAGTTCACTGCAAAGTTACATTATGACATCCTCTCTTGAATGGAAGACAATACAAGAGGTATTAAATATAAGAAGTGGGAAAATGCATAAAACATATGGGTTGGGCAAGTTTTCAACATTTGGGCAGCCACACTGGCATATAGCTAAAAGCTACTGAAATTTCTTCTTGAAGAAATTCTGTATATCTTTTCTTGGCTTCTGTATATCTTTCTGTATATCTATTCTTGGTTTTGTTCATATCTAGTTATTACTAGTGAAAACTATCATGTTGAAAAGGCACAATGAATTCTTAATAACTTTTGGGAAAAGTAAGTTCGATTTCTTTTCCATCTCAAAACTACATTTTTGTGGGCTGAATTAATCAAATCACAAACCTGTTACATTTCATTGATGTATTAATCTTAAAATTTTACATAAAGTACATAGAATGAATAAAATATTTATAACAAGTATCTTGTTTTTCAACCATGAAACTTCTGTTCAAAAGATTTTTTTCTTAAGTACTAAGATGATGTTAGAAACTAGGAATGCAGACTTTAGTCTGGTTCTGTTCAAGACCAATATTCTGTTTGTAAGGTAGGAGTTTATATATCCTTATTCTTAATTCTTGAATGTGACTGCAGAGATATGCATGACAAACTATCTTCTTTACAGTTACACTATTTTTTACCTCATTTTCTTTGACTTTTGTCCTCTGATTTTCATTATGAGTTGGAAGAATCTTTTCATTTAGTAATCCTGAAGACCAAAGATGACAAGTTATTGTTTCTGTCAGTCTACTACAGTACCTATCAAGCATGCAGCTTCTCTTAATTAATGCACTCTCCTCCTTCTGCATGTGTTCATGAAATCCTCACACTTACCCTTACTTTGCATATTCAGCACACACACTGTGTCACTGATCAAACAGTTTTTTTTCCTTGATTGGGCTAACACTGTCTTACAGCTTAAGTTACGTCTGTCTCAAACTTACACATTTTTCCTATTCATTTATGGCTTTTCACTAGTCTTGTGTTAGGTTTGTCCTTTGCACCTTATGCTACAGTTGCCTTTTCTTCCTTGCTCGATTGTTAATAGGATTCAGTCTAGTCTGTCCACCATATCTAGCTCACTGGCCATTTTCACGGAGAGTGTTGCAGCTTGGTATGCTTTCACATCAGCTATAGCTCTCAGTTACCACTTGTTCAAAAAAGTATATAGATTCATTAAACTAACAGATACAGTCAGCCCTCTGTACCCATGGGCACTTCATCCACTGACTCAACCAAAGGCAAACAAAAAAAAATACCAGAAAACATTTGTGTCTGCACAGAATATGTGAATTTTCTCATCATTATTCCTTAAATAATATAGTAGAGCAATTATTTATACAGTATTGCATTGTACTAGTTGTTCATGTAACTGACAGATGAATGAAAGTATATGTGACGATGAACATGCAAAAACTATGCCACATAATATGAGGAACCTGAGTATCTTCAGACATTGGTATCCATGAGAAGAGAAATTGGGGACATCCTGCAATTAATACCCAGGATACTGAGAGACGACTACATTTATCATCTACTTTCCATCCTATATACTATTGGCAGAGTGTTACATTTCAACTGTAATTTCTCTAGGCAACTCTTAAAACCTCATATTGTGAAGTCTCAAAGCATAACTTTTCATTGATGTACTTTAGACAATGCTATAATAAATGCTTCAATATGAATAAATATACCTGTGAATTATTTATGTATTTCTCACTAGCCTAAACTTGACACTAAAACTTAGCAATGTCTTGTTTATGATCTTGTCAGATTTTGACACAAGGCTTATTATATGTTCAATACAGTTATGGATGTACAAATTATGGGGGCTCATCAAAAATCAATTTATACAAATGGACTCTACACAGTAGAAAATCTTCCTTTTCACTATATAAGATATTCTGTAATGCATATGCATGTACAAAGACATTTAAAGTTTTTTTTTTCCCACCCCACTTTTCAAAGCACTCAACCATTACACTTGTAGACAGCTGAGCTCCTGGCTTCTGGTGTCTATACAGGTATCATATTTGTAACCATTAATATGCAGACAGGAGATGATTAAATGCAAGCATGATAAAATGTGACACCCCATAATAAATGAGAATGAAAAAATGAATTTGTAACCATAAATCATGTATTAAAATTTATGTCATAGGCTTCCATTGGTGAAGACAATGTAGAAATAAAAAAAAATATGAGATAAACCTATTTTTAAAAATGCTAATAAGAGACATTTAAATTTTATGCTTTTATTCAACTCTTTATTTAAGTCCAAAACTTGACTTCTTGCCCCTGAACTTTGTATTTTAGAATAAGTCATGGGACAGTTACCAGTCTCATTATAATGCAAATTTTTAACTTTAACATTTTTAAAATATGAATGCTCATATGTATCCAAGACAATGAGATACTGCCATTTTTACAGAAGCAATAAAATGTCTATGTGAAAAGACACAGATTATTGAAGTTTGTTACATACTTTCCCTGAAAAGAGTTTGACTAAACTATTATATATTCTTTTGTGTAAAGTTTTGTACTTATAAAATTTGAAGTTTTGTTTCAAAAAGACCACAACTTCTTAAATTAAGTGATATGAAAGCTTTGATTATAAAAAAATATTTAAAGCAAAACCGAAGATTTCCAAGAAAATAAAACAAAGCTATAAATTCCATTTAAAAAACTACAATCTTGCCAAACATGGTGGCTCATACCTTTAATCCCAGCACTCTGTTGGTCCAGGCAGGAAACCTGCCTCAAGTCTGAAGTTTGAGGCCAGCCTTAACAGGAGAGATCCTGTGGTGGGGGGAGGGGGAAATTACAACTTCCAGGGCATCACTGTCAAATAACAGACTTACTTTTTCAATAAAGTTGCTCTAATTTGAATTTCAAAAGGATATTTGTATTAGTCACCCTTTCATTTCTAGAAAAGAAAATAGCTGATGTGCACAGTTTAAAGGGTGAAAGCTTTATGGCTCATGGCATCAGAGGTTGTAGTGTATGATTGGCTGTTTCCATATTAGAGGAAAACTGCTCAACTTGCCTAAGCAGAGAGAGATAAAGAGCCCAAGAAAAGCTAAACTCGTGCCTCCATTGACATAGTAAATACAACTAATCCTCACTTCCTAATGACCTATTTACAATAAACGTATCAATAGATTAATTCATCCATTAATATCCTCAAAATCTAGTTACCTTTCTAGACATCTCTTTTTTATATCCTCAAAATCTAGTTACCTTTCTAGACATCTGTTGTAGTCAGGGACTGTGCCGAGAACAATTAGAATCAGGACTTGGAATTTAAAATATTTTATGATGGTCACCCAGAGTTAGCTCAAGAAACTGCAGGAAATCTATCCACAAAACCAATGACAGAATATTCAGCCAAGGGCCTGGATCCCACAACAATATCCTACATGAGTCCAGATGAAAATTTAGAACCCATGACAATGGCTCCCATGAGTCCAACTGGAGGTCTAGAGCCCACAAGAAAGACACCAGTATCTTATATGGAGCTGTGTTGGGAAGGCCCAAAGGTCAGCATTGGAAGCTAGAATGTCTATGTCAGGGGATAAAGGAGCTGTACTGGTAGGTTGAGGGTTCTATGCTGGAGCTGAGAAGTCACACTCACAACAAAGACCAAGGCTATTCTGAAAAGCACCACAGCCATCCTCAGTGACACGGAGGCCCTGAGCTCCTCCAATGACAAGCACAGTCGAGTACATGCCAGGAAGCCAGCATGACAAGTTCATCCTGGAGACCAAGCGGCACACGTTTTCCCCTCAATATAAGAACCAGAGCTTCTCCAGGAGAACCAATGGCTCAAAGAGCAACTCATAGGAGAACCCATAACGCCTCAATGCCTCAATGTCTCAGTGCCTCAACGTCTCTCTTCTCCTTCTCCATATCTCTATTGATGCTGGCAACTTTCCTCAGGTGAAACATCTCCACTCATTTAACACCATGCTCATTTAATTCAGATGGTGTTAAGTTGACCATGAGTTTTTAATCCATAGCAACATCCCTCTCTCTCTCTCCTCTCTCTCTCTCTCTCTCTCTCTCTCTCTCTCAGTACCAAGGATCAAACTCATGACCTCATGACCTCATGCTTGCCAGTAAAGCACTTATGCCACTGAGTTAAATTCCCAGCCCCCTTTCTAGACATCTGTTAAAGCAGGTTGACAGGATTAACCATTACAGATTCACCACTTGTCAACCTGACATGCAATCACATCTCTTTCCTCTGTGCTTAGTCTTCAAATAAACACCATAACAATGTCATAATTCTGTTTCAAATGATATAAATGTTCCATGTACACCTAAAAATTCATTAGTTTGTTTCCTAAAGTCTCAACAGAACCAGCATTACTCAAAAGCCTAATTGCAAAATTTCTTTTGTGACTAAAGATAAATCACTACAAAAATAAATAAAAATAAAAATAAAAATGAGTTAACGTACAGCCAAAATAAAATGGCCTAGCTGAAACATTTCCATTTCAAAGGGGAAAGAGAAAGTAGTAGGAAAAAAATCAGCCCAAAGCAAAACCAAAACCTAGCAGAGTACATTAAATTCCACAATTCCATGCCCAGCATCCTGGTCACATTTTGGTGAGAGGTGGGGTTCAAAGTGCTCTAGCAGCCCTGCCCTGTGTTCTTCAGATCGTGACGTTTCTCATTTGTGTTGGCCCTGCTCATGGGCTATGATGTTTCCCAGCAGACATCCCACATTCCTGACACTTCAGTGTCTTTTTCCTTCTCTTGTTCTCACACTAAGAGTTTATGAAATTATTTTAGTGCCACTCAAATAATTTTGCAAGTCAGTTGTATATGCAATAATTGTGCAGTGTTAAAAAGATGAATTTCACAGGGTACTGTGGAGCATATCAGTAATTTCATCTACTAAGAAGGCTGAGGAACAAAGATTGTATGTTCTAGGTCAAGCCAAGGCAATTTAGCAGGAAGTAAAACAAAATTAAAAAATGGAAGAACTTTGGGAATGTAGCTCCAAGTACCACAAAGGAAAAAACATGAATTTCAGAAAAAACAATTTCTTTATGATGTTGATAAAGAAATTATTCTTGTCACCATTGATACTTGGTCACAAGTTCTTTGTTTTACATATTCCTTGTTTCCAAGGGTTCTCTGATACAGTGGAAAAAATTGGGCTTTATCCAAGCTTTTATAATATAAAGTGATTTTTCTGAAGTCATATTTACCATATATTATTATAGTTGGGAATGTATCCTCACAAAAGATGTGCTGAAGTCCTAACTCACAGCTCTTCAGAATGCTACCTTCTTTGAAGATGCATTCATGTTGTCAATTTAAAATATTATAAGAGCATAAGGACTAGACTTTTCATTAAGAGACCATTTAGATACACTGACCAACATGTACAGAGTGAAGATGATGTTAGCAGACACAAAAGAAAGATAGCCACCTATAAGCCATAGCAAGACGCTTGGGACAATTTTCCCCTCATAGCTCCCTAAAGGAACCAATTGTGTTAATCTTGGATTTGAATCTATGCATTCCAGAAATGTGAGACAGTAACCTACTATTATTTCTGCTAATCTATTTGTGGTATATTTGATGTCACCTAACAATGGGTTATGTTTAGATGATGTCACCATTTTGTGCACATTGTTAAGAACACTTACATAAGCTGAGATAGTGTAGTCTACTAAATACCTGGTATAGAAGTTATGTACGCTGTCCACTGTAGACTGAAACATTGTACGAGGCACCATGACTATAGTTTGCTATGGCAGCCCCAAAGACTAGTTTGTGCAGTATACTGTGCTTATAAACTTCCTCGACTTCATTTTGCTGAGTCAAAGGATTAAATGATATTTAGCTTACAGTTTTATTCTTACACACTCAGTGTAATAAGCAGTGTAAGGGAACTAGTATATATTCAAGTTATCTATTAAACCCAAATATCAAATAAATATCTGCCATTTGAAAGTCAAATGTGTGCACATTATAAACTAATCTATACTGATTTACTGTTCAGAGACTTAGAAGTTAGGAAAAAGTTGTGTGGTGTGTCTGTGTGTGTGTGTGTCTGTGTGTGTGTGTGTGTTGTGGGGAGACTGGTATTTATTGTAACATTTGTTTTATTCCTGAGCTATTTCTATTAAATATGTGTCTTGTTTTGTAGTTACCCTAGATAGATTCTATTCTACTTGATATTGGCAACAACACAAGTCTTTTTCCTAAAAATTCCTCAAGAGTGTCAATGTATAAGCCAATGACAGAGTTGAGGACAGAGGACAGTTTTGTTATAATACTCACCATTCGAAAAAAGAGACCTGAACTGAAACATAAACTTTGTGCTTATTTTGGACTTTTGCTCACTTTGGCTAGGACAATTTTCTAAACTTGTTTCTTTTACTTTTTAAAAATAGATTTCACTCCCCATTAATTTGTTTCCTTCTCAGTTTTTCTATAATTTTACAACTTTATTTTTCCTTTTCTCTTCATTCCTCTATTGTTATGGACAGAATTGTCCCTTCCCAAAGTTGAATACTAAAATTCTTCACCCTCACTATGGTGATGTTTGGTCTGAGACTTTGTGGAGGTAGTTATATTTAGTTGAGGTCATGAGGGTTGGACTTTAGGGTGTTATTAGTGCTCTTAGGAGAAGAGACTTTGATGATGTTTCTTTCTTTCCATGCACATCCACTGAGGAAAATCCATGTGCAGACAGGATGAGTCAGTGGCCATCTGCCTCAGAAAGAGGGCCCTTCTAGAATGGTGAGAAAATAAATTTCTCCAGATTGTAAGTCAGTCAGCTGTATAGTATTTTGTTATAGCAGCAGTAGCTGAGTAAGATAGCATTTATTGGGAATTTGATCCTTTTTAATCTTATCTGCCTACGTAAATTCAGAGGATTGACAAGAAACACATAACCAATGATCCTCTGTTTTTGGTATTATGTCTTAGCTCTAGGGTAAGAAAAAAAGATAGCAATCACATTGAATTTTCTATATTCACCTCTCACTCTCTGTAAGGGAAGTAACTTGAGTATAGCATTAAATGCCATACAGTTTTTTTTTAACAATGTAAACTATGCCACACTTCTTAGAATCAGGAGTGACTGGAATTAAATTGAATTTTAAACAAAAAAGTCAGAAATATTGGCATATACCTGTAATCCCAAAGTTCTGAGAAGCTGATGCAGTATCATTGCAAGTGTGACACTAAGATGATGCTGTCTCAAAAGTTAAAAAATTTAAAAATGAGCAGTGATGTAAGTCAGTGTGAAGGTCCCAGGTTCTTCTCCAGTACCACAAACAAACAAAGCAAAGCAAAACAAAACAAAGCAAAGCAAAGCAAAGCAAAACAAAATCCTCCTTTTATTTCACCCATAAGCAACGTTACTTGAATAAATTCACAAATAAACAATAACACTAAAAGTGAATATAAATAGCATGGGCTTCAATTCAAATCCAATTATGATTATTTACCATCTGTGTGGCCTTTGAAGTCACTTTATCCAACAATTTTCTTATTTGTAAAATTAAGTTAAAATGTCTCTCTCCCAATTCTGTTGTGAATTAAAGAAAATATTCCACAGAACCCTGTTGTCTGGCTAGGGGCTTCAGCAGAAACACAAGGAAATGAAGGTACCTGTTACCTTTTCATGGCAAGTGTTAGTCCTAGCATTTTCATCTAGGCTTACTTTTAGTGCCGATAATTTGAAATAGTGCACAAGTGCATACCAGAATGCACCAGGTGCACACACACACACACACACACACACACTCACACACACACACACACAATTTTCTGTCACTTTTTTATTGTTATGAAAATAACAATTAGTAAGAGGGATGACATTGTAAAAAATAACTCAGAGCCATGAGATTATGCTCCAGCTTTGCATGAGACTGTAGATGAACACATATACATGAGGAATCTTGTGGAATTAACAAAAGGAAAAAGAAAATGTTCTGCTGTTTATGGTTTTGAAAGCATGCTGCAAGAGTTGATATTAGTTGAACAAAATGATGTTATTTCAGCTACCTGGAAAGTCATTTGACAATATGGAGCCCCTTGAGGCAAGATTCTTCCCAAAAGCATTGCTCACTACAATATTTGTTCAAAACTGAGGAGTGATTTGTAAGATCTGTCCCTTTAGGAAATAGGTGAAACTGATATCATTCAGCTAATATACAACCAAAACAAACAATGAACAAAACAAAAACCCCTCAAATCAATGAAATGATGAACATATCACCATTTTCCAATCTTTTTTTGAGTGAAAGATTCATTTTGTAACATGTGAAACTAGCTGGAACAAAATAGGGGGGAAAATAGAAGAGTTCATCCTCAAAGGAAAATCTCTGGGTCTTAGCATGTGGCACTACTTTTTTAGAATTCTGAATTCTCTTGAGTTCAAAGAGGGTACTTTATTACATAGTGGTGCCATGTCTTGTGTTACAAAACGTAGGAACTATATCTAACCATCTTTTCTGTGCACCTATGGTACACCAAGCCAAAGAACTATTGGTGTTTTTCCTAGGTAACTAGAGAGATGTGAAGGGTCAGATAATTTAAGTGATTTTTCCCTTACTAACACCTCCGATTGTTAGAGTTTTCTGGTGCAATGGAGAAGCAAAAGTACAAAAAGAACAGGTTTATTGAGGTTAGGACGTGGGAAGGAGCACACAACCCATGACAGCCGGGCCATCTCCTTTGACCTAAATATGGGGGATATGGGACATATGTAACCTCTGAGTGGGGGTGGTACTTAGGGCGGGCATTGATGATGTGCAAGGAGCTGATTGGAATTTTCTTCATGCACAAATAGGAAGGGAAGTTGCAATTAAGGCTGAGGAAGAAGCAGGAAGTGGTAAGCATTCTTGCTTTGGCCTTCTGCCACATTAGACCACCACCATAGCCATACAGTAATTTATACTATAGCAAAACTCTTTCATTGCTGTCTTTGTATTGCTAGGAAAAGGGTGAAGTCTCTCTCTTACTACTTCCTGCTGAAAGAGGGCACCATACTGGGGTTTAGGAAGGTTGATGGGATGAATGTTGATGAACCTGTAGAAGCTGGTAACAGGTGTTTTCAGCCAGGACAAGGAATTAATCATTGAACACTCGCATCCTAGATTGGCAAAATAAAAACACAAGATGCTATGAAGAGACAGATCAGCATCATAAAGGACCCAGGAAAGGTACAAGGAAAAGTGCCCTTGATCCAAATGTGTTGTTCTATCAGCACCATGGTGAGGAAGAATCTGAAAAATAAACATGGAACTGGGAGGGATGGAGTTATGAGAGGAAATTATTACCCCATCTGATAGGGTAGAAGTTAAAAGTGTAGGTAGGACTTGTCCTTGTTTTAGGAGTTGAGCTGGAAAGAAAAAGAAGCATGAGAAATATGAGGCCTAATGATTGAATCATGTTTGGGAAATTATAGAGTAGGGTTGAGGCGGGCCTGTGTCACTATAAGTGACATGAGATCTTCGACATATAGGAGTCTCATGTTTAACTAAACAGCTGAGGGCAGACAGAACTAAGATAGTTATAGTGAAAAAATTAACTAATAGGATGTAAAGGATCAGGAACCACATAGGATGACAAAACATGACTTAGCCTGAAAATTGTGGCTGTGGGGCCTTGGTGAGATGGAGGTGGGAAATAGGAGATGAGATGACTGCTCAGACTGTTTAGAGTCAGGGGAGTTAGGGTTAGGAGGGCACTGCTTAGCTTGAGTGATGTAGAACCAGGACAGCAGTACAGCGACCTTGACCACTGTTGAAGTTGTGAGGAAAACTGGGTAGGGGCCACTCCATTTTAGTTTTAGTCCTGTTGAGAGATCTAAGAAAGAAAGGCCGGACCATTATCTGACTGAATACTCTGAGGTAAACCAAACGTTAGGATGTTTTCTGTAACACAATTTTAGTAACTATATCAGCAGTCTCCATGATTGTGGGAAAGGCTTTTATTCATCCTGAAAAAGTACAAACAAAGGTGAGAAAATATTTGAGAGTTTTGTGGTAGAACATGTGTGTAAAATCTATCTGCCAGTCCTGACAGGGTTGTGTCTGCAAAATTGATGAATGGGAAAGGAAGGGAATGGTATGTGTCTCTGAGGAGAGTTTTTACTATAGAGATGATAGGTGTAAGTTGTTGAGACCTCAGAGTGTCTAGGTCAGTCTACATAAACACAAAGGAATCCTGAAAATTAGGGTGTAGGGGGGATGGTAAAAAAGGCATCTTTAAGATCTATGACTGTAAAGTGAGTGGTGGAAGGAGGGATATGGTAGAGCATGGTATAAGGGTTTGGCACCACTGGGTGGATTGGGGTAACAGCATTCTTAATTACCGTAAGGTCCTGCACTAGACATTAAAACCCATCAGGCTTGAGTACTGGGAGAATGGGAGTATTATGTGAATGAGTAGGTTTAAGAAAATCATTGTATAAACGATACTTGATTATAGGTTTAAGTCTTTGTAAATATTTAGGAGCTATGGAATACTGCGAAACACAAGGAAAAATTGAAAGACCCCTAAGGCAAGTTAAAATAGGCATGGCATCACTAGAAGGGTTAGAATTGGAGGTATCCCAAACTGTGGGACCAACCAGAGAAGAAGGGAGGGGAGGGGATGGCTTTGTGGGTCACTGTGAGGGTAGCCAGAGGATCAGAGCTGTGGGGAGGGAGAAGGTAAAGGAGAAGTTAAGCTTTTGAAGAAGATCTCTACTTAAAAGGGGTGTGGGACATGTTGGAATTGCTAGGAAGCTATGGGTAAGGAAGAGAGTCTGGACCTGCACGGAAAGGGCCCTGTCTGCTGAAGCTGCATAGGTTGGCCATCAATACCCACTATAGAGACTGAGGACTTAATACAATGGTCTGAAACCTCAGGAAGAACACTATACATGGCCTCTATGTCTGCAAGTACAGAGAATGTCTTACTTGAGACCTCCAGTGGGACTTGGGGCTCCAAGGATACCTTAATGGGGGGCTGTGTACCCCAAGCCCCATCAGTCTTCAGCAGCAGGTCCAAGTAGATCAGTCAGTGATGAATCCAGTGCTGATGAGATCTCCTGTGAGGGCAAGGAGTTAGAGGATGGCTTACCTGCTAACTGGTGGCTAGGACAGTCACTCTTCCAATGGTCCTTGATATTGCAATAAGGGCAAGGCCCCAGAAGAATGCCAGGGTTGGTGCACTCTCTTGCCCAATGTCCTCCTTTATTTCACTTGAAGCATGGTCTGGGAGGGGCTCAGGCAGCTCCACCTTGTTTTGGTTTATCTGTCTCAGAGCTCCAAGTGTCACTGCTAAAAGATCAGATTGTTAATTTTTTTTATTTTTATCTCTGTTGTTGAAAACATGAAAAGCCATATTAAGAAGGTCTCCCTGTGGGGTTTGAGGGTCACAGGTTTAGCCTTTCGTATTGGGATCTGGCCCACAGTGGAAGGTATCTGTCTCCACCACAGTCACAAGACATCTGGTTCTCTATGCTGGCTATTTTGAAGCCTTAGCCTTGTCTGACTCCTATAAGAATTTTAACTGACTTAGCTGCCTATAGCATTTTTTCCTTGAAGAAGTAACCCAAACTGCCATGAGGAATAATGAGCAGAGACCAATCTGGCTTCTTCAAGCTGAAAGGGGTTGAGGTGGTTGAAAGGCAGTCAGAAATACTCTGCAGAGCTTTTAACTAGTGGCCCTCTGTAGATACCAGACATTTTCATCTTGGGTAGATGTACAGCTTTAAGTCTAAAGGAGACAAAGGCAAAGAATCAGTTAAGTATGCAAGAGTCAAATAACAGAATTAACAAGGTATTTATGAGTATAATTTTAGTAATGGCTTCCCATAAGGAGGATAAGGATAAGCTCCAGGGAATTTTAGAAACTGACATGTCATTCATTTGTCATACACACATTTAGGTTTTATACTCTTATAAGTACCTCCTGTTTTGTTAGAATATCTAATGCCATCTGATTTTTGGAGAATGGCCTGTTTTATTAATTTTACCTTTTTATTTAAGAAAGAGATCAGCCATGGTATCATTTAAGGCCAGTTGAGTATAGTTAATTATGGCCCCAATATGCATCATATAAGCTTTTTCTGGAAAAGATCTAGTGGATCCTAGCAAAAGGAACCCAACAGGAATTTATACTTATCTCTTAATTTTAGTTGTTGAACATCCAAAAATTTGATAATAGTACAGTACAGTAGAGACCGTAAGCTTAACATTAAATGGAACTACTATTTTCTATTAACCATGGATGTTTTAATATTTGAGCACTGAAGAAATTTGTGACATTGTTTGGACTGCTCAGTATTTAACATACATTACATAATTTTTTTGTTTAAAAATTACTATTTGACTGGTGACCTCATGTTGTTCTGATGTGAATCTCCTGGCTGGAGCACAACAAAAAGGCAGACATCTGGATCTGAAAGAAAACACTCGTCATCATAAGCCATATCAATTCTACACTTGAAGGCATGAAAATACCATCAGATCAGCAACAATGAGTTGTCTCAACATATGAACTTTAGTTGAGGTGTCTCCCATAAGGAGATTATTAGGGCCTCCAATTAATGAATGAGAACTGGTAAAAGTTACCAGGTGGCCACTTTCTTATCCATCACTTGAAGTCCAATGTCTCCTCGCCTCAAAGGATTTTGTTTAATCAGTTTTAGCATCATTTATATCAGCTGGCAACCTAGGTGGAAGCATGCTTTTAAAATCTATAACCCAAATAAACCTTGATTAAATGATCTGAAAATGCAAAAGAAGAGGAAAAAAGATTGTTGAGCTCAAATAAAAAGGAACAGCTGTTTACAGAGCAGGCAAATGGACAGACATGGACAGATGATCTCTACAGTATAAACAAACTGGACAAACAGACAACAGATATATAGACTGACAAACATTATAAAATCTAAGTGCACTCAAATATATTTGGCCAATGTGAACTATAATAAATAGACTGATGTGAAGCTTTTTGTAGATTAATTAATAGAGATCTCTTGAAATAAGATTAGCAGAAAAGGAACTTAATTTATGTTTACTCTGAGATAGGTTGGCAGGGAAAAAGGAACAAGAATATGAACTAATCCCTTGGGGCCAGCCTGTTCCTGAAGTAGGAATAGGGAGTGAGGCTGAGAAGACTGTGGAGTGGGAGGTGTTGATGACCACCAAGCAGGCAACTGCCTAGCAGCCTGTGTGCAATTACTGGGTGATCAACCACCACTCGACAGGGAAGCACAAGATGGCGTCTGATTATCAGGAGACCAACAGCTAGATGGCTGTTGCTGGTCTCATGTTGAGGGACCGCAAGATGACGGCGGCCATTGACCCTGCAATCCGTCACAAGATGGTGGTGCACTGTCACGTGGAGGAGAGCCACAAGGTGGCGGCTGTCCTCCACGCGAACTGCAGCAAGATGGCTGCTGAGAACCATGTAGCTTACTGGAATGTCGAAACAAATGAGACCGAGTAGGGTGGGCCAGCAGGGAAAATGGCAACGCAGGGGTAGGGAACAATAGACTAGATGGCTCAGGTGGAGGGGAGAAATTGGAAACTAGGGAGAGAAACTAAGATAAGTATTAGAGGTCACTGAGAGTGAGGAAGGGGGAGAGGATCGTGCAGGGGGCACAGAAACCTCTGGCTGAGAAAGCTGCAGGATTTGTTCCAGGAGATAAGGGGAGGAGCCCTAAAGACAGGAGATGCATCATCTAAGGCATCTAGTGGGGAGGGAGGAAGAGTTCCTGGTGGAGCAGAGGAAGCCAGAAATATTTGGGGAATTATACAAGTCAGAGTGAGAGAAAGACATGTCCTCAAAGCAAAAAAGGCCTAAAAATGAAGGGTTTCTGCCAACTTGCCACCACTGTGACAAAAGCATAAATAAAAGATCAGCTTTTTTATTTTCATAGCCTTCTTGGGGCCAAAAGCACCAAGGTTATGAACCAGGTACCCCAGAGGTGTGTTTCTCCAGGGACAGGAAGTGGTCCCCAGGACCAAATTATAAGTGAGCTGAGAACAACTCCATCTCCTGGCGTAAGAGCTTTAGCTCCCCACCCACCACCCAAAGAGCGTGGAAGCTGTCCTGGATCACATCTATCAAAAGAGGTCGTCTCCCATTTTGAAAGTGTGACAGGGAAAGTCCCAAGACCCGTTCTCCTCGGCTGTCACTGAAGAGTGCAGGGCAGGGTCCCAGGAACCAAAAATAACATTTTTGCTTCATAACTTCTCTGATATAGATTTACTAAATTAATACATGTTTGTGAATGGGTCTGGCATATCTATTGTAAAGTTTTCAGTTATTCCTGTCAGTATAATTATTATTGAGGGAGATGATTAACATAGTGTGACTATGAATTGTGCTTTTCAATTTCTGTGGATCAGAAAATGCCTTGAGAATTAGTAAAGCACACTTAACATTGCGTCTGTGGGCTTAGATATGATTGACATGAAGACCAGCAAACTGAGGGAGGAAGACCTTCCTCTACATGGGTGGCGCCAACCAATAGACACGCAGTACCGATGGAATGAAAGGTGGTGAAAGAGGAAGGTTGTGGGTACTTAAAAAATTTTGCTCTGCTTCAGCAGGAACAACTTTTCTGCTTCTTTGGCCTGTGGATATTAGACTCCCTCTTTTTAAGCTGTCTTCAGCAATCTTAGGGGCTGATGGACTGTTGGGGAAATTTACAGCCTCAGATTAGAGCTGTCCCACTCTACTCCCCAGCTATAGCGAGCTCAGTACATTCCTTACCAAGCGCTTCTGCTATGCTTCTGCCTTGGGACTCACCAACCTAGGCTCTTCAAACTTCTCAAACTGTAAGCTAAATTAAGTTACTGCTCTTTTAAACTGTAGGTGCTGGGTAATTTGTCCCAGCTATAGGAAAGCTGACTAATAGATGTAGTTTGCTATGTGGTCTTTCCACTCATGACCCCTTATGGTTCTGGCATATTTGTGGATTCTGCTATCATTTGGTTTTTGCACACATCATTCAACCGTTATGTCTCCCAGGGTCTGTGAACATTCTGTATGGTTCTGATTTCATTTCTTCAAAAGGAAGGTATAATAGCGTTGATTGATACTGTGCAAGATTGTCAATTTCTTTAGAGCAAATTTAACTTACTTCTGTAAAACATTAAGACGTACAAGTCCTAATGGCAGGATACCCGACTTTCACTAGGATTGTTTTACTTCGTGACGTATAACAGGGCAAAGCCTATTTGAGTAAAGCCAGCAGGAGATGTCTTTTTTTTTTTTTAATAGGTAGTGTGAGGCAGACTGTGGTGCCACATACATGTAATCCCAACACTCTGGGCCTCTGGGAGGTCGAGAAAGGATGACTGGGAGTTCCAGTCCAGTATGGGCAGTTTAGCGACTTGGTAAGTCCTTGTCTTCTCAAAAAAAAAAAAAAAAAAAAGGCCGAGGCTTTAGCTCAGTGGTATAAGCACCTGCTAGCCGGGCAAGCTCAAGGTCGTGAGTTTGATCCCAGTACCAAAGCAAACAAACAAACACACACAAAAAGAAAGAAAACATTAGAAGAGTTGAGAATGTAACTCAGGGTGAAGGTCCTAACTTCAGTTCCCAGTAACACAACAGAAAAATAAATAACAAAAACAATGAGTTATAATGCATCTCCTATACAGTCTGCCTCTAGCTTTAGTCCTGTAATGACTTTGCAGTAATAGTCCTCCCTAACAGCCATCAGAGAGGAATCAAATAGTCTTGTCATATTTCAAACTCGAGATCAAATGGGAAACAAACAATGTAAGAATGAAAACATGTCAAGTCAAAAACAGTATATTTCCAAAGCAAGTAATGAATATGTATGTGCAGATTACTGATTGGATTTATCACCTGTAGTGGAATTTAATCTAGAGCACAGACTGATCCATGATGATTTTGAGTATTCAATTCCGTGAGGAAGTCCATAGCCCTCTAATTGACTATAAGACACAAAGTACTTACATTCTTTTGACAAACTGATAAGGCATCTCTCAACTTCCTCTGCTAACATCCCAGTTGCATAATCTCTATCTAACAGATAAGATAAATGCACCTGTAGTCCCAGTGTAAAGCTCCCCACTTCCTCACAAATACTCTGAGCATGCAGATCTCTTGCCACCTGCTTAATTATCTGCAGCTTCTAGAGTCACTTTTAAGGTCTCATGGTAAATAATTCTGCATTTTTCTAACTACTATTTATGTACATTCACTTTCTAATGTGTTTGATACTCATTTTCTTCTTTGTTTTTTCTTTACCTACACTTAAAGGAATTGATTGACCAATTGTATAAATTGTAAACAAAATGCTTGTGACTGTTAACACTAACCATCGATAAGTTAAAATGATTCCTTTAGGAGCATATTCAGTGTCATAATAAATAATCCTTAAAATGGCTTAAACACAAAGTGATATATTTTCCTGACTTAGCGAGGAGTTTGTTGGTAATAGTTGAGTGGTTTATTGATGTATGGGCTGGCAATTCTGATATTCTTGGTGTTTTCTCATGTTTGTGCTTCATAGTTATAATATGACTGTTAGAGTTCATCTTTAAAGCTAAAAAGACTTAAGGGATATAGTGATATTAGATACATATTTATCTATTGTAAGAAAAGAAGATGGTTTTCCAGAAATTCAAACTGATTTCTACTTCATTATCATTTGTAAGGACTATGTCCTGGGTGTTCTTTCTTATTACAAAGGATAACTGGAGAGATTAAAATCTCCACTGGGGCTAAATAGACCACTGCCCTGAACCAAATAGATTCACTTTTCAATGAAGAAGATAATAATTGTTTGTGAATACATATTGCAATGCCTAGTATATTTGATGGTACAATTCCACATAAGAAGAACTTAGGTTTAGAACAGTTTGGTACATAATAATTGGTCCTATCTACATTAACAACTGAAAACATGCTAGAAATTTAAAACAGCTTATTTGGGATGTCTAAATGTAGTTGCTTTTGTTGTAGTGAAAGCTATATTTAAAAACACAAGTTTGCACTCATCTGCACATGGGATAAAATTTACATAGAAAATGTTTGTATGTGTTCCAGTGTTCACTGATTGGTACAAGTTGTCTCGGTTGAACTATTAATGAATGTTCTGAGTCTCTGGTTAGACTCAAGAGAAAGGATGCTATGATTTATCATCAATGGTATTCACTGGTAAGAAATGTGAAAAGTAGATAAGTATACCATGTCTATATAATCAAGAGATTTTTGACCCTGATATAACCATGACTCCATTGACAATACAATCATTCAACAAGGCAATTTGGGCATCCAAATATAACTCTAGAGAATATTATACATTGCAATGCAACATAGTACAATGGAATTGTCTTAGCCTAGATTAATCCCCCTGAGTGAAAATGCTGAATATTTTTTCCTCAGATAAAATTTCAAAAAAAAAAACCACTCTTTTTCTCATTGTGAAACTGATATCAAAGGGCAGCTAGTAACTGTAGCAGATAAAATATGCATTGCATAACTCTATAAATGTTTTGGGAGCATGTAAATACCTTAGCATTCCAAAGAGAGGAGAGAAAGAAGAAATTGCTGTAGAAAATTGAGTAATTAGAACTCTAAAAAGCTTTTGTTCAGAATTCTACCTTAGTGGGAAGATGCTAACCAAGTGAGTGTTTGTCCTGATGATGTTAAAGCTCCAAAGCCTTAGTCTCTGATGTTATTTTCAAAGGATCTGTTCACTTAATATTTGTCACTGGGGTCTCTCACTATCACTGCAACAAAGGCTTTCTTCTAAGAATTCACAACCTTTTGTAGAGACATTGAAAAAACATACTTGAAGCCTGGATCATTTATTTTTGGTAATGCTATTTTTATTTAATTTGAAGAAACTGTTTAGTACTTGAGGTATAACAAACTCTCTGCTACATACTATATAAAGCTCAGATCTTCTCAATCTGAATCCAGAACACTGAATGCATAACTACACTGTACACACACATTGACACATTATTTTAGCCATTTATTGCTATGTCTTATTGCTATCTTAATTTCAAACTTCTTGATGACAAGAGAACAATTCTATTCTTGCTTCATCTCCCCAAACGCCTAACATCATGTTCAATAAATGAAAAACCTCAATAAATAGTTCAGTTCTAATTCATTCCAATCTGTAATGCAACAGGTCTACATTCTATCTTATGTTCACTTTGCAGAAGTTTAGGTTACTGTGTCCTTAGAAATTTTGTATCTGAAAAATTCTACCTAAACATCAATGAACGATTTTTTTTTCTTTTGTACCATGAATCAAACTTAAGACCTTGTTCTTACTAGGCAAGTGCTATGCCATAGAGCTATATATCTGACCCAATGAATAATTTTAAAGGTAACCATCATTGAAGTTATTTATTTATAAACATTAGGAATATAATATACCACATATAACTGACTTCTGGTTAAGAAATTTACCTCATATCTATAATAACATATGTAGAGAAATGACACTGAATTCTTAAAATAACAGGATATGAAGCATAACCAAATCTGTATAGTTAGGGATAATTTACAGTCTATAAAAACTGTAAAGTTTTGAAGTGTTGTAGTTGTTTCACCATAAATATGTGTAACTATCTTCAGTAAGACTAATATAAATGCATTGTTTATGTTGTGTTTGTATGCTAACTTCTGCCTTGGAGCATTTAAGACATGGGGGAATGTTAACAATACATCTCTGATACTGACCTAGAAAGGTAGGTACAGTGACCCAAAAGGGTCTTTTCCTAGGATGAGGCTCATCCACTATGCTGAATGAGGTTTACCCAAATGTGATCTCTCTCTCTCTCTGTCTCATCCTCTCTCTCTTTCCCTTTTACTCTCTCCAAAATTTAAAGCTTGAAGATATATTTTGGAGGGCTTTGAAGCATGTGTTTATATTGGTAAAGGCTTTTCTGTTATGAGGGTCACAAATGCAAGTGCAGCCTGGGCAGGATAGCATGGGTCTATCTCAAACATCAAAGGTTAAAAATGACTGAGGGTTTATTTGCCTTGAGCGATCTGAAAACACCAATGAATTTTCAATCAAAAATTCATCTGAGAATCACTTTATATGAGCAGATTTCAATTATTTTGCTGACTTACTTAAAAACATTCAACTTTCAAACTCAACATAGATATACATTCACACATGTATCAAAAATGAATGAGTTCTAATATGTACTAGTACACATGCATTCTATTTTTTGTTGTATCTTCTGTTTTACTTCTCTTTTCCTCCTATCATGTTTGGAATGCTGGCCCAAACCTTTAAACTGATTTTATGGCTCAGAAAATTGAGAAATGGTAAATTTCTTTTTCAAAAGTAGATGATCAGACAGTAAAATTCATAGACTTTGTTTGTCAAAGAATTGTTGGGAGGCATTGAAACTAGAAATTGAACACATGTGCAGGGCTGCAGCATGCTGGGGCATGGCTGACCTGAGAACAAAGAGATATCTCAAGATAAGGCCACAGTTGAGAATACCTGGCTCCAACCCAATTAACAAGATAAAAGATTGTAGCTACAGACATTTCACTCCTGTAGTGAAAGTCAACCTGGAAGCTTTCTCCTAAGATACTTCTCCTAAATTAAAACAAGATAGTTCTCCTGGATTAACATAATATGTTACTTGGAAAAGTCCTTGAACCACTCCCAAGTTCCTGCTCAGTTCCCTGCATTTTCCACTCTACTCCTTCCTTGTTTGAAAAACTAAATAAATACGGACTTCCCAGAGACATTCTTTGTCTTAGCCCCCAGAGTCTCAAACATTGCTAGAAGGTTTTGATCCTCTTGGAGCCCTAAAATCATACCACTTGTCTCATTTATTTAAGCCTTTGCCATACACTTGTTTGGGAGATTGGGGATCTTGGCCAGAACGTGATAAAGAATATCAAACAGAGGGAGTGTGTGTGTGTGTGTGTGTGTGTGCACAATGTGTCCTAACTGCTTAAGTTTGCTACAACTATTCAACTCTGTCATTGTGCCTGAAAGGAGGCATGAAGAATATGCAAGAAACTGAGCATGTTTGTATTACAATAAACCTTTATTTACTAACTAGTTGGTTGCCCAGACATAGAACATAGTGACTAGGTTTTAAGATTCAATTTGAAAAATTTTGCTCTACATGACTATTCTGAAACTTGTGGCTTCAGGACATTATTCTATTAAAACCATTGCGGCCAATAACGGGTTTTTAAAATGTGTGTTGGATTTGTTACGATTTGTGTCTAGATGTCCCCTAAAACCTCATGCAGTCATGGGCTGGGCTTCTAGTCTGTAACTGATTCATGGTCCAGTGCTGGAATCATGGATGTGAGTGCTACACTCACCCTGGGGTCAGTAGCCTGCATACAATATATGGGAGGGAAAGAGGGATGCTCTCCTGTTCATCTCCTTTTGTTCTTATGGCTGCTGTCTTCCACTGTCACGAAGGACTGTCCCTCTGCCACACCACCCTTTCCTGGAGCCAGCTGGTTACAGACTGAAATGTCCATAAACTGTGAGTTTATTTTAACATTTCCTCCCTTAATTTTGGGCATCAGGTATTTTGTCTCAGCAACCAGAGAAAAGTCACCAAGACAGCATCTTTCTGTATTTATCATAAGAGAAATTAAAACTGGTAAATTTAAAAATGTTTTCATAATAACTTACTCAATGATTTATTCTTTATTTATTCAAGAAGTGATAATTAAGTGCATGTTAATGTCAGTGAGATATTTAATAAAAGTAATTATTTCATACAAAAATAATTACTGATGAGAGCAGAATGTTTATACATTTAGCAATTAATATCTTCAGAGTTCAAGTTAATAAAATAGAGCCAGAATCTCATTTCTATTTACCACTCAGTGTGATGAAGGACATTATTTTAGTTAAAGTGTGTAAACAAAATCCAGCTTCATATGGGTGAGTTTTGAAAAAAGGAGAAATATTTTAACAGTTTTAGCAGATAATTAGAGTACTCTTTGATACTATATCAAAATTTGATAAATGATAGTTTCTTAAATGTTATTTGTAAGTTAGGATTTGAAAAACTTTTAACCTTCTCTTTCTTTATAATCTATTAGTCTATTTTATTCTTTAAATAGATCTTTTACTATTTGTTGGTTTTATAACATCATATATTAGTCATCTGGAAAGTATTAGTTCTTTGGATTAAACATATCTTCTGTAGGGTTCTGTAGGGTACTTTTCATTTGAGAGTGTTTTCAAAGATCGTGTGTGTTAATATCATCACTGATCCTTCCACAAAATTGTTAAACAATTGCAAGCTTTCAACTGCTAGTAGTAAGTACACATTTTCTAAAATCTGATGTTTACTTAAAAGTTGAAATTCTTTCATTGGTATTTCATACTTTGCATTATTTATCTTGAAGTCACAAGGCCATCTTTTTCCTTTTGGAGAGCAGATCTAACAAACTTCCAAATCTAATTAGCCATAATTTGTTTATGTACAATAAAATATTTAACCTAGTTTTAAAAGAAGTCTGACCTATGTTTGCAGTTTCTTTGACTAACTGTTTAATTCTTTAGAGTACTAGATCATAGGGGTTTACTAACTTTGGAGCTTGGTATGGTTCTGAAACAGCATGTGTATTATTGTGTTTTTCTTTGAAGAGAAAGGATGTTAAGTATGAGTCATTCTTTATGTAAATTAAAACCTCAGTAATTCAGGTTTAATTGCAATTTTGGCACTTTGAGATAAATAAACGCGTGTTAGGTTGCAGTTTGGCACTCAGTCTCTAAAAGGTTCACCAATTGATAGGAACTGTACTAGGTAAGAACATAATTTAGGAGGACATTTGCCTCACTACTTATGTAATTCAGAGACCTTTGATGTCATGCCATATCATTTTGACCTTTAGAGAGATTGCAGGTTGATGGTAGTCAGCTATGTCTTCATGATCATTCCCCAATAAAATTACTGAAAACTGAGGCTAAGGTGTGTTTCCTGGCTGAAAATATCTCAGTTATCATGTCGCCTATCGATGCCCAAATGTAATGTCATTTCTCACAACAGAGGAAGCTCTCAAAAACTGTAACTGAGTCCAACAGTTTTCTTCAAGTTCACTGAGTAATGTTTGTGTATACGAGTAATTCAGGAGATCTCTCAAGTTGAAATTTATGAAAAAGACAGGGAGGGGGTGTTGCTGGGAACACAGTTTATCTATCTTTGCGATTTCTTCATCATTCTTTCAAGTTAAAACAGTGTTCCACAACAAAGGCAGCTAGTTCAGCTCATAGATTATTGCATAAGAGTTTTCCTTGGGGAAGCCTCTTACTCTCAATGCAGCAGAAGGGTTTTATACGTCCCACAGGGTACTAAATCAGATCTATGTCAAGTGCTATTCTTAAATGACTTTGGCTTGTTAAACGGTAAATGCGTAGCAATAAAGAATGCAATAACCACTAATATAGTTTGATGTTACTGCCTTGTAGCAAAGTCCCAGCAGTGTTACTGTTATTTTTACACTATCAGTGCAAGTGCTACTATAACAAAAAAGAAAATTTACTGTCTTAAATTCACTATAAATATAATTCTGAACTCATTTTCATATAAACTATTTCCACAAAATTTCTCCATATAACACCTCTTACACATATATTAAGAATTTTCTTCTAAGTAGCCAGACTTCTACTTAGTTATGAAAAAATCTTAATTGCAAACTCTTTGAATAATTTCCTATTTCTGAACTTCATGATGGGCTTGTGTGTTTCATTTCAATGTCTTTAGAATTTTCTCATCTGTCTAAAGACTTTGTACTTCTAGTTACAAGGTATTCGCTTACCCCTACAACACTGCAAAGTGTTCCATTCCTATATAATCTCACATTATACACTCTCATATCATTACTTATATTCTTCTGATGCTTCATATCTCCTCTTTAATCTTTACGTGATTTATTTAAATGCCTCCTTCACAAAAATGTTTCCAGTGATTAATCTGATCTCTTTTTCTTTCATTCATTGCTGTATTTTACATTACCTACTGTAGTAACTGACAAATAGAATATATAAAATCAGATAGATTAAAAACTGATTGAATGCAAGGACCATAATATATTCAGTTGTAGATTATCAGTTTCAAGACAAGAGATTTAAGGATAAGCAACATTTGATTAAAACTGTGTCTTCATCTGTGTCTAGATAAAAACATGGACACATGCATGCATATGCCCACTAGTTACCTCACAGCAGGTATTTAGTACAAACTTGTTGGATGTGTGCAAAATTGTTTAATGTGTGCTTTAAAGTATATATGATTTTATGTTCCTGCAGAATCCTCAGTTATACTTATAGAACATTCCCTGGTAGTTGCTTTTTGATGTTCTGCCACATAGAATTTCATTATTCACAGTTATAAAATATTTTCCCCTTTAAAATAATTAAGCCATTATGGTTCTACCACGTTTCACAGAGTATAGACTTCCTTCATGTAAGAATTAACCTCTGGTTAGTTATCAGGGTTTTTGCCTTTAATGACCCTGCCTTGGAATGAGTGTGTTTGGAAATATGGGGAAACAGGAAATGTAATATTTTGGATAAGAGGATCAGAAATGTCAAAGGGTTGGTCATACATCAGAGAAAGTAAAATCGAAGAAAATAGAGGGTAAAATCCAGAGAGAATTACTCTTGTCCTTAAAGCTGTAGGTAAAGCTGCAGGTACCTGTACAGATTAATCTAAATTCCTAATTTTACAGATGGCAACAAAGTGGCTCAAAAGAAATCAAGTCTACTTGGATCGAGCTAAAATCGCTAGTGCTGACACCTTAGTGGAGGGCTTCCATAGGCCTATTATTCTAGATGAGAACCACATCAGAAAAACACAGGTTCATAGCACACAAAGGAGAAAAGGCTTATGGTATTCAAAGTCCTTTCTTCTAACAGTCTTTCTTATGAAAGTGAAATGGAGATTGTTTCTTTGTTACAAATTAGCAGGAGGGAAGCAATGGCAAGAGAAATATTCAAGAATCTTGGGTAAGGTAGAATCACATCTGATCACTCCAGTCTATTTTGTAACTAAGTTATCTAGTGCCTCAGAGTTATGCTGCAGACCTACAACCTAGGTAAGTTTTTCCACAGGAGAGTTCTCTCCACAAAAACCCATTTAGAGCTCTACATATGCTAAAGGACTGAGAACTCCCTCAGCCCATGAAGTGTTTTGTTTCCAAGTGTCTCAGTCTCAATCTCTCCCCACCTCTCTCTCTTTCTATCGCTTTCCTTTTTCTGTCTCTCTCAAAAAGAAGTCAGAGCCCCATATTTTACAACAGAATATTGCAAATTTAAATACAATTATTGTCTCCATTTGTACCTCTAAAAAGTACAGCAAAATATTTAAATTATACACCACTATGCCTTGTGCATTCTTACCCTTGCTGTATGTTATGGGATTTTTCTATAGAAAAATAATATAAGTAAAACTAATCAGTCCTGTTTGCAATATTTTACTTTAGTTTCACATGCTGCTTTTTTCCTTAGTTTCTTTTTACTTCATTTAATTTCATATTTCTACTTCCTACTAATGTTACTCAATTGTGATACTCCCCATCTTTAGCATGCTTTTCCAAAACTGAGTACCCTGAACTTCATTCATTTCCTTGCAAAAAAATAATAAAAACCTATCTCAGCGTTCAAAACCTACTTTTTAATTCTACCATAAACTTGTGATAAATCCCATTGTTCATTTGTCTCCTCCAAGAAATAAAAATGATATAAATTTCAAGTCTAAGGAAAGTAGCACTAGACATGAACACTCCATAATTTAACAAAGAAGTCTACTTGTTTAATTTTTCCATTCCTTCAAGAATAGACTCTCCTCAGCCTTCTGTGGAATTTATCTGTGGCTGGTGAGCACTCATTGACAATTTGTGAGAAACAAGTTTGTCATTCGTAAAGAGTAACCTTATTAAGATTAATAATAATAACCTTAATAGATCAATGTGCCCTCTCTAATTTGGGGAATGGAGATTAATAGTGTGTCACTTGTACTTAGCCAGAAGAAGGGATCTGTCTTTCTGTTCCTCTCAAACATGTATGTGAACATACATGCATTATATATATATATATATATATATATATATATATATATATATGTGTGTGTGTGTGTGTGTGTGTATGTGTGTGTATAAGTATTAAATGCATATATGTACATATATACACATATATATGCTTGTACAGTATCTGTTCCTCCTCACATACACTACAAAAGCCTGATGCACCAGCAGGACAGTGAAGGTGGAGAAACTGCTACAAGTGTGGTAATGTGTTTTTCTCGGAAAACGAAAGATGTTAATGTATGAATTATTTTTTCTAAACTAAGTATTCAGGTTTATTGTATTGTTAGCAGTTTGCAACATGGAAGTGGGTTTGGGATTGTAGTTTGGGCACTTGATCTCTAACAGATTCCCGATCACTGCCCTGGGCTATATTTGGAAAGGCACCATAGCACTGAAAAAAGATTTCTAAGCACTCTATTTGCAAGTTAGGATGATCTGTACCACCCTCTCCAAGCTCACGTTTTGTGAAGAAGCAGGAGAGGGTGCAGTGGCAGAAATCGTTCAGAATAATAGCTCAGATCTAAATCTGGTAATGACAATAAAAGGGCAGTGTTTTTACTAAGTTGTTAAATTGCCAAGGCTGGGCTACTTAAACTTGAGATCTTTCTGCCTCAGTCTCCTAAAGTACTGAGATTACTGTGTGTACCACAACCAATGTTCCCTTTTTTAATGTACTGGTTAAAGAGCTCAGAGATTCATGTAGGGTTGTTCTCTGCTTGAACATGCTCATTTGGTGATGGAGTATTTGTGACAAATTGTCAAGGAAATGTTCGTTATTGCAACAGAAAGGAATCCAATTATTTGGCATCTCTCTTGTTTCTTGAGTGGATTCTTCTCCCATCCCCAATTCTGAGAGCTATTTCACATGGGCTTCATTAATTTAAGATTATTTTCTTCATTATTGGCCTGTGGATAGATCAAGTCACCAAATAGCTTCCAGACTAGTCATCTCTAAATGTTGTTCCACTCTGATGAGTTATTGTCACCATGCCTGTTTAGATTACCCTGGGACCTCTCCAACACTGTCTACAGATTGGGATTGCCGGAACAGGGCAGATCCTTCAGCAAGCAGACAATTATGTAATATATTGAAATGGAACTTTGGGGCAGAGAAATTTCTATAACAGTTGAAATGATTAGAGAGGGAACAATAAACTGAGCTGTGTTAGTCTGGGTGGTGTGCTGTACTGGATAAAGTATTCCCTGTTCTTCCATCATGCCTGCCCCATTAGCTGTGGCCATGAATGTGCAGGGAGTCCTCAGTAGTGTTATGGTTTGGTACTTATTGAAGCTGGTCTTTAGGAACTCTACTTGTAAAAATGAAAACAAACAAGATACATCCTACATGTAAACAAAGTTTACTATAGTTTCCTCTGGGTGTTGATATTGCAAGTATTTTTTAAAGTTATATGTTAACTGCATTGTAACATTTCCAAAAAGAAAAGAAAAGTTTAAAAAAAAAGTACTTAAGACAATTTCAACTCATTCCATAATCTTTTTGGTGTTTGAGTAAAGTTTTCATTACTACCTCGTGTCACACTTTGAAAACTAGTAAATCCACAGAGAACTCTACTGTGTTTAACTGGTTTTCCAATTTTAGTATATGTGCTGCCAAAGCGAGCACTTAACTGGTTTTCAGTTATTAACAGAAACAGTACCTCAAAGTACTGTAGAGATTTTTTTGTCCCATTATGTCCTTGTATGTGTCTCTTAGCTGAAGGTCTGTTATATTACTATTTACTTATTCCTTTCAGGAGGGATGATTTGACTCTTCTTTCCAGGGGGAGTGGAAAGAATAATATGGTATATTAAAAACAGGTTGGCCAAGAGCACTCAGAGATTTCAGAAGGGCTATGCATTTGGGTACTGTACTTCCTGTGTCACCTCCTCACTCTACCTGACTTGTCAATTTTGTGACTTCTAGAAAGTTGTTAACCTTCTTCCACTTCAGATTTATCAAAACTGACAAAAAGTATTTGCAATACAAACAGCATAAAACTGACATGTATACATACACTTATATCTACATATGAAATATTTATGAAAAGAAATATCCCTTTTTATCAAAAGAGATTGAAAAAATTATGGATAGGAAATTTAAGAAAAAGAAAAAATGAAGGTCAATAAAATGAAAGGTGTTAACTTCCTGAGTATAGACCAATCACCAAAGAATTTCTTTGCTTTGCACATATGTTGTATAAATCACAAAACGGTTGTAGCAATTAATAGATAAAAGTGGTTTTATAAATGATTTCTGCATTTCAGACCGCTTTGAGAAGAGAATATACATATTGCAAATAGTTTTTATGGGCCCAGAAATGGAGATTCAATGCCTGAGAAGGAGACAGATTTTGTCAAGGGGCAGGGTGAAGAGGAATGTACACTGTTCTGGTTTCAGAACAAGACCCTTGGGACTAATCACACTCTAAAAGCAGGACATAAGATTTATGCAACGATTAATCAAAGTGTAAGTTCATCTTGACAGAACTCTCCTCTTTTCTCTATCTCCTTTCATTTTTCTTTCTCTCTTTTCCTCCCTCCTTGTCCCTTATTACTATCAGTATATTCTCATCATAATTACTACTGAATGAATACCTTATTCTTTGGCTTGCACTGCATTTGACACTGCACATCTATTAGCTAGTCTTCATCACAATCTTGTAAGAAATCTACTAATATTCTAATTTGTGGTAGATAATGAAATCACAGTCCAGAATGGTTAATCAGCCTTTTTGTGTTCACTCAGTTGTAAAAAAAAAATGTGAGAAAGCTATGATTAAGAACTTAATTTTTCTGATACTAAAGCAAATTATTTTAGGGTGGAAAGAAAAATGTGGCTCACACCAGGAACTCCAAATTCCTATAATACAGCTATGTGACTCATTGCAAAACTCACAGGTTTTGAAAACAAATGTTTCATTATACTTTAGGCTTATTTTAGGAATGAATTGAGTCCAGGGTTCCCCAAGGGCAAGAGTACAGGTGATGTGACCTCTCCTGGCACTTGGGATCTCAACCCTTGATAAATTACTGACTTTCTCAACTTCTATGGGAGGGTGAGATTCTATTATGTTTTCACTTCGGACTTCCTAGCTTTTTGTATCCTTTCTGGAGCATATGTAAACTGATTCTTCAAACCTACAAGTGAGCTCGGTAAATACAAAGTAGCCTCTAAAGGCAAAGAAAAAAAGAAAGAAAGAAAATGTTAATCCCTTACATATGAAAAATAAATTTAAAAAATCTTTTAAGACATTCTTAAATGTTTCCATATTAGTAGCTCTCAAGCTGTGGAGTAATGTTAACCTATGTGTGCAAGACTCAGAGAATATCTCCTGTGGTCTCTCCCTGCTGTCCCAAGCAGGTGGAAAGGAGAGAAAGCATCTCATTTATAAATTTTCAGTGGAAATTATTTTTAACTTAAAAATAAGCATGCTACTAATAAAAGTCTTGAGTTTTATTTTGGTTTCACAAATGCCCTCCCTGAACCCTCTACTGTAGCCATACACTATTTTTTGTGCAAATGTATTACTTTTGTATGCCATTGTTTTTCATATGTCAGTTTGTTAACAAGGACACTCTTGAAGTAAGTTCTGCCTACTTCAAAGTTAAAATGTAGATAAAAGGTGTTTTTCTCCGTGAGGCTATCCCAAATGCCTTCAGAACATTGGATATCTCTGTTTCCTTCTGTTTCTATGTCTCTCACAGTAGGTATCTGTTCATTTTTATACCTGACAGATTTCACATTGCAAAAAGATTGTATTCATTAATTTGAGTTCCCTGAGCCATAGAATTGTATCTATTACATTATCTATGTTATAAGGTTGAATAGATAGATAGATAGATAGACATGATAAAAAGTTGAATGATTGAATTTCAACTATTCCACTGAACCCTTTTTAACTTTCAGTTCAGAAAACTCCTATTTTATGAAGTTTATACTGTGTAGTAAGCTCCTGTACAAAAAGATAAAAGAATATGAATTAATGACCATAAATAAATGATTTTAGGGTTTTTTTCTGTCTCAGAGAACGTAGACCATTGATATTAATGAAGTATAATAATTCCACACTTTGTTTTTATTCTCAGCTGTGAATTCTAATTTTACCTCTGTTCTTACTACCTGTAACAGACTGGCTGATAGCTGATATCTAATACTCCATATAAAAATCTAAAAGTCCATTTGCATCACAGAGGTTTAGTGAAGGTTGGTATGTGCTTGATACATGGCAGAAACTGGATACATTGTACTAACAGTTTTGCTGTAATATTCAACACTCCATTTAAAAAAATGAGTATTAGAATTAGACATCAGCTAGGAACCCATTTATTAATGTACATAGTGTATAGCTCCATCCTGCTCTGCCGATACACTGGAACTATCGTACAGTCTGAAGAATTCTGGATTGGGAATCAGAAGGTAATTTATTCATTTGATATGGGCTGTAATCAGATAACCTATGAGAAAGGGACTTGCAAAGAGCTGTACCCACCTGAGCTTTTGAGTTCTGGTTCAGTCTTCTCCAGAACTGTACTTGTATTCATTTGGGCAAATGACTTCTTTTCATTGGGTCTTCACTCATTTCTAAAACGAAAGTAATAACATCGAACTCTGCAACAGTTTGGATCTTGAATGTCCCCCAAAATCCTGTGTAGTGAGGGCATAGTCTTCAGTCTGTATTATAGTGGGAGGTGGTGAAACTTTTCAAATGTGTGTGCTAATGGAAGGTAGTTAGGTCACTGGTGGGAGTGGGGTTTCCCTCAAAGGGGATACTGAAATGCTGGCCCCTTTTGGTCTCTCTGCTTCCCTTAATATCACGTGGTGTGTCCCTTTGCTACACATTTTTATCATGATGTACAAAGAAACAGAGCCAAGTGACCATGGACTGAAACCTTTCATCATTTCAGGATTATTATCTCAGGTATTTTGTCACAGGAATAGAATACTGACTAACCAGCTCCCGTAACTTAGTTAGATTCCTGTAGTGCTATTTACTGAATATATTCTGAGGTAAACATTAAGCATGAATTTTCTTGTTCAATGTCACAAAAATTCTATAAGGTAGAAACTGTCTCATATTTACAAATATTTAAAATAAAGCTAATGGGTTGTTAATAAAATATCTAAAGAAATACATTCCATCTATTTTGATAGAGAGCCCACACTTGTAGCTGTTAAACTGTGTTGCTTCCTATTAAATTTAGTCTATTGGGGGAAAAAAAGCTATGACTTTTAACATTCTAAGTGCAAAATTTGGAGGTGAACAAGACAGTGTCCCCACTTTTATGAGCGTTGTAGTTTAAAAAGAAAATGAAAATAAAAACAATATAGTTTCAGTTAATGATAATAAATTTAGAAAAAAAAAAGCAAAATACATGGTAATATTATGGCCTGACAAGGGAGGAAGAGTTTGCTTGGATATGACGGTCAAGGAAGGCCTATCTGGAGAGATAACATTTGGTTTGAAACCTTAACAATGAGAGAACTCTACATATTAGAAAGACTCAATTACATCTGAAGTGTAGTTCTGCAGTTTTGCATCTGAAGGGTTACTCATCAATTGTAGGCCACATATAAGCAGAAATCAATGATGAATCCACCAGCTGATCTGCCTAACAGTCAAACTGCTACCAATCTCAGCCCTTTCACTAATTATCTGTATGATCTAAGCAGTAGTTTTTAACCTTCACTAATGAATAAGAGAAATTATATAATCACCAATACCCCAGGAATTCTGATTTTATTAGTCTGGGGTGAGGCCAGAGTACCTATGATTTAAATATGCCTCATTTGACTGTAATTATCAGCTTCAGTTAACAACTACTAATTTAAGGAAAGGCATTTTGTGTCTCTTCAAGTCCTAGTTTCTTCATGGAAGCCAGAGGGAAAGGTGCACAGTCTATAGAACAAGATGGTCCTTTGATGCTGAAAGTATAATCCTGGGGATAAGAACACCAGCATCATATATCAGAAATTCATACTAGACCTGTTGGGGTAGCGCTTGGAAGTTTACAGGACTCCTGAGTGATTTTTATCTGGGAGCCTGATACCAGGTAGACTGGATCATGCAATGAATTCAAGCTGCTGGATAACCAATGAGAGAGAAACCAAGGACCTCCTTAAATCAAGGAAGAGCATGCAACATACGCTTATTGTCAGCACAAAATTCTCTCACATTAAAGCGGAATGTCTGCAATATCTCCAAGAATAACTTGATATACACTTTTGTTGTCAGGTTTCAATATATTGCTTTGAACTTCAACCAAAACTTTCCATAAAGAGTAAATTATGAGTAAGGTCATAAATCTCATTAAAATCTAATATTCAGCAAAGCTACCTGGTGTATGTACTATGGAAAATTGGATTTTACTCTATATAGAGGTCTATGTATAATTCTGTAAGTGTAATACATAGGCTGGTTTTTCAACATGTAACGATAGTTTAAATAGGCTCAGTCTCTCTACTATTATCAGATGTAAGTACTCTTAAGAGAATAAATTTAATAATCATTCAACGATTCAGGTTCACAAGACTAAACTTTTCCTGAGCAAATAGTGACTTGCATCTTTTTGGCATAGATAAAATTAACAAATGAATAACACCTTTATACACATGAATGAGCACACCCCACAGAGGAATCACTTCTTACCAAATACATTAAATTCTCAGTTTTAAAATTCTTACATCTGGCTTAGCCATTGATTTAAAGGACTGGGAAAATTGCAGTCATTTGGGCACTTAGGTGGTCCCTTAGGGTGTTTGTACATGTTTGTCTGGCAAAAGGTTAGTCAATTTATACTATTTTATTTGATGACATAATCACAATAATTTTATTGTTTATGTAGAGTACAATCAAAAGGCAAAGAGGCAGGTGGAAAGCATTAACTGATCAGGCTTCTTTGGTCCATTATTGAAGAAAACTAAAAATAGTGCTTTCTTCTTGTATTACCTGTAATACTAGAAACTCACAAGAAATGTGCACTCGAAATACAACACATGCACTAATATACACATATACTCTTTCTTCAAAAGGAAAAGGAGTCACCAAAATGACAGAATGCTGTATCTGTGTTTTGTCTCCTTGCCTAAATAAGCTTTTGATTCCTGTTAAAATCAATATACTAAAGGATAATTTAGTGAAAAGAAGACACAAATTATGTTTTCTTGTTTCTCTGAAATAAATTAATTCACAGGGTGCTTTATCTTGTTTGGAAGTTGTCTTAACCCAATAGATATCACTGAATGATCTTTAATGTAGAAAAATAAACTAGGCACAGTGCAGATATACATTTAAATAGCATTGATAAATCAAATTTAAACAGCGATACTTGTTAGCATTCCTTTAAATATGCTTTCCTTCCAGCTAATGAAAACCTCAGAGAGATTCAGAATGTCCTGCTGCTATTGATCACCCAGGGTTCTAATTTCCCTCCTGAGGTTGTACTTTGGCCAGAACTTTCACATTTATATTTTGTAAGTAAAAAAGTAATAATTATAAATTAATGATACCAATTGTACTGAAATGTAATTCTTACAATCTCACTGAGACTGGAAAAAATATCCCAGCTTTAGCAAAGTTTCAGTCAGCATCCTGATTTCATAAGATTATTTGAATTCATGCTGGAAATGGTCTTTGAGCTATTGAAATTGTGCACCTGGCTTTTTCTGTTGATCTCCAGCTTTGCTCCCAGGTGGCAGAAATATTAATGGATTATTTCTGAATTCACCAGGAGAGTTTAGGCAGTTGTCGGTTTACATAATGAATTAAGAAGCCAATGTCATATGTAAGACCCTTAGAAAATTTTGCCAAGACAAACCAATAATGTATGTGTGTATTTGTGTGTGTGCTTGTGTAAGACAGAAGATAGCTGCTTTGCTTTAATATGAGTGTACAAGCAGTTGCATTTTCTTTGCTTTGAGTGTACAAGCTGCAGTTGGATATTTTCCTATTAGAATCCCTACTTGATGTACACTGGCTTTATGTACTCCTGGCCTCTGTTTCACAGGAAATGATATGCAGTTCACCAGTGTTTCTATGTCTTTTCACATATGAATTCTAAACAGATGTAATGAAAAGTCAAGGCTATTATTTTAAATCCAAAAATTCATCTGCTATGCTCTTCAGGTACAATCAAAGTTCCTTCAAGCATTTTCAATCTACAAAGAAACTCAGCTTTATGTAGACTCAAATCCAATTTTTAAGGAGCCTCTAAAGTCGATATGAATAATATGAATATGTAATTTAGTTTTATCATCATAACCACATAAGTGCTTATAAATATCTACAGGATCCACGTGTAAGCATACATATTTTAACATTATCAAAAGCCTTATGAAATTGTTGAGTTCTTCGACTTAATTATAGTTTCCAATAATCTCGTAATTATTCATAGGAAAAATTACTAACAGTATATTAAAATTCAACATTCTCTAAAATATATGTATCATGTTATTAGTGGCACTTTATGCATGTAGTATGAAATTAATAATTACATTAAAATGATACCAACATTATTATGCTATATATGCAAATGATTATGTTTTTTCTCAGCATTAACAATTATTCACATTTTTAAAAATTTACCTTTATAGATAAATTCATTATTCAGTATTAACAATTCTCATTGAAATAATCAATGACTTTGACAATTAAAAGATATGATAAAATAGAAGAACTGTTTTGTATTTAAGCAAATCTTAGGAAAACACCTAAGAAAACTCAACTCATGTGTTCCATTTACCTTTTAAAGCATTGACTTTCATAATAAATGTTTATACCTTACAGTAGCGTATCTATTAGCAAGTATGCTTATAAAATTGTCCATTAAAAGAACATTCTTACAATGTACGTGGGCTTGTAAATCCCAAGATGCTGACAGTATGATATGCCAGCTGCGGACAGAGAAACTGATGAAAATGCAGTAATTTTGAATTTTAATATAATACAAACCATGTCAGCAACATTTTTGAAGAGCAGCTGCCAAGATTTCAATTCAACTGAATGGATAATGTTATTTTTATATTCTGTTCTCTTCCAGAAAATTAGACTTTTCCCCTTTTTCCTTATAAGCTTTGCCTTATCAACAACAACAAAACTTCTGACTGAATGTCATGCAATGAATTATCACTATGTTTAAGATGAAAGGCTAATTATAGGGATGAAAAATATATAGACCACAACATTGCCAAAGAGAGAAACTGTAACAAAATATTATTTGTTATTTGAAATTTGATATATTCCATGGCAGGGATAAGTAACATTTAAAAAAAATCTGTTTTCTGTTCAAATTCAAATTGCAATGCATGGCATGCTGCTTACTAACTCAATTTTTTGTAAACCCAAGTGAAAAATAAGTTTGAAAGTGCATTTTGTGTTGAGTCAGATTTCCCACATGTTTACCGGTCTCCCGAGGGTGTCTAAAATGCAAAATAAATGGCATGTGGCACCACAGATTGGGCCAAAATTATTTGCCACAGCTCTCAGGGTATCAGAACGTACTGTAACTTAGACATTCCGTAAGCTGAGCTGAACTTAAAGACATTCAACAGTTCCCCCACTTTCCCTACTAGCAGAGCTCACAAGCCCTGCCCAGCAGTGATTATTTACAATGATTATGTTTATCCTCACCCCTCTAACTTTACCTTCCAAACTACTTTTGGAATGATCTTCCTAAAATACCGGCAGCTACAACATGCTGGTTTGAAGCTATTCAACAACTTTCATGGATTTAGGAGTAAAGTTGATGCTCCTTAGCCTAGCCCCTGCCTACTTTTCATCTGTTTCCTTGTTCCTCTTTCTTGAGTTTCCCACAAATCCATTGTTGTCTTAAGGAGTACTTCTCAATTTCAGAATTTTACTCTGGTGAAATCTCTATCCTTGCACAAACTATGCTGCTAAAAAAAATTTTTTTTTATTACCTCATAAGCATCCTTTTCTCCAGCAAGCTTGCCTACATCTCCCAGTTAGGTTCATTCTCTGTCCCGAGTAGAACCCATAGTTCTGATGCCTCCATTTTACCTTACTCATTGATTGTGACATGGAAGTTCTATGGTTAAGAACACAAGGCAGGGTTTCAAAATATCTCTTTAACATGTCAGCCTACAACCTTAAAGTCATCACTAACCCTCAGAGCAATGGTTTTCTCATAAAATGAAAAAAACATATTGAAAGGAACTTCCTGCTGGATAGAGATTTTGGGAGCACAATCTAAATTACTTTGTAAAGTAACATGTCTGATGGCATATTGAATATTACCATCATTTTGGGTCAGATTATGCCTGTTTCAATAAAATCTCCAAGTATAAGGATGATTTGCTACATTTTAGAGTATCAGGTTGTGTCAAGAAATTGCTTTCCAGAAATGTGCATGATAAAATGAAGCATATGTGTTGGACATGTATAAAAAAGCATACAAACATACACAGACCACAAAGCCACACACTCACACACATGCGCGCGCAGAAACAAACACAAAATAATGTGGAGTTTCAGTAACAAGGCATATGACCTCAGAAAAATTATTTTACTTTATGAATGTTAATTTTTTAATGCCTAACTAATGGTGAGTTAAAAAACACAGCTATGTTTCAATTCAGGCATGAAACTAAGATCACGAATTCAATAATACATCAGTATAGGCTTTCTAATATACTCATCTGAAAATATTAGCTTCATTCTTAATTTTTCAGAGCTTACATACAATTCGAATTAATGTTCTTTGGCTTTTTCCATGGGAAAATTATTCTTTAACAAAAAGTAACACATTCTTGTCGTCCATAAGATGAAGATTTCTACTTTGCATTTGAAAAGAGTGGCAAAATCTGTTAAAGGTGAATCATGTTAAGAACAGCAACACCTTGGGTCTGTAAGAATGCACGGAATTGTGTATCTCTACATTTCTACTTTGGATGTTAAACGCTTCAGAAAACCAATTTTCAGTGTAATTTAAGACAACTTCAAATAATAAACTAGGTATTTTGAAAGACATTTATTGTGCCTGCAACACTAAACTAGTATGTCTTGCGTGATGTTTCAGTTCCAAATATTCTTAAGAGGCCTGACCTCCTTTCTCTGCCCCTAACATTAAACACTAAAGAAAAATCATTCCAAATAGCATTTTGAAATGCAGGAAACACTTATGAACATAGACACTTTTCCTATGTAGCCCACATTCTCAAATGTTACTTTGCAATGTTCACTCATGCACTGATCACGTAGAATAAATAACTTTGATAGGGCTGGCTTCGAATCTCCTAGAATATGTGAGTTTTTTTCTGTATCTACTCCAAGTTGAAATCCCACCTTTTAAGTAGAAAATCAGGTATTTAAAGATCATAATTGAGTGATACTTACTAAATTAACAGAATGGTAGATTAGAATCTATTCTACTTTCCCCTCTTTATAGAATAAAGACATAAATTAACCACAGAAAAAAACAAAACACAAATTCAATTGGGCCATAGTATTTTTCTATGAAATTTAAGAAATAAGGTTATAAGAAAACACAGAGATCAGATACTGACATAAACTGACAATCTCACGTTTCAGCTAGGATCTCAGAACAAGCAATCTTGCTTCTTTAGTAAACAGGCCTAGACCTGTGTCCTTCCTTCCTCTTCATCCTCATCTCCTGTTCTACCTTGCAGTCTATGCTGCTGTTGCAGTGAAGTTTTAGGGTTTTTGCTCTCTCTTTGTCTTTCTTTCTTTTTCTTTTCTTTTTGAGACATAGTGGGTCTCATTATGACCCTTATGAGACAGGGTCTCAGGCTGGTCTTGAACTCATTTTGTAGCCTACGTTGGCCTTGAACACACAGTGATCTTCCTGCCTCAGCCTCTCAAGTGCTGGGATTACAGGTATGTGTCACTATGCCTGGCTAGAGTTTCTGAAGTTGCCACATTTTTAGTACCATCAAGACTCTATATGTGCTTCTCTTTCTACTGGAATAAACATTTGCAGTCATCTATTAGGTACACTCCTGCTCATACTCCAAAATCCATTTTAAGTAACTTCTTAGTTGATACAGAATTCTATCTCCCATTAAATTTAAGAATCGTAACAAGAGGCATTGTGGTAGCTATTGATGATTTCCTATTATCTTGTTCTGAAGTTTTGTATAATGTTCACTGCTTTGTTTTGATTGCCTCTATTCAGTTTTATTTTGTTTGGTCTTATTCTCTTTAAAATAAAATTTTATAAAAGAAAAAAATAAATTTAAGAATCACACTTCATTCATTTTCATGATTCTAATGTCAATCTATTGCCTAGGAGAAAATATGCATACAGTAGTATTTCAAAATGAATGACTAAATGAATGCATGAATGAATGAATGAATGAATGACACTGAGAAGATAGAAGGCCTGGACATTCAGTGGGAGTAAGAGGATGGGGAAAAATGTCATGGGAATAACCTGATCTCATATACAGAAATGTGTGGGATCATTACTGAAAAAATTAATAAGTAAGATGTGAAGTTTATCTGGTTATTGAATATAATAAAGTTGAAATCAGAAGCAATATATTAGGTTTTAGATAGCCAAAGAATATTTCTAAGCATATTTAAAATAAACAAAATTATTATTATTTTAGGAGGGTGTGTACCAGAGATCGAACTCATGACCTCAGGTTTGCCAAGCAGGCACTTATGCCACATGAGCAGACACACCACTGAGCTAACCTGCAGCCCCTGAAATTATTATTATTATTATTATTATTATTTTATTTAAAAGAGAATAAAACAAAAGGGGGCAGTAAAGAGCAGATCAGAAGAGGAAAACATAGGCAACACAGTACTTTACATTAAGTCAACTGGACACCAACAGTATCTAACACCATATCTCTTACTCTGCTATAGTTGAGCATAGTTTCAATTACAATAATATCAAACATAACACAATAGTATAAAGCCATGCATATAGTGAAAGAATTCCAGGGGTTTCTGAACCGAATAACAGAAAATGATCAATGGGTATTATAATATCTCATTTTTGATAAAAAAGAAAAAATTTTGTTTGAACTATCACACATATTCAAATTCCAATGAGACACAATGTGGTAGATAGAACCAATGGTAATAGAACAAAAAAAAAAAGCATGGTAGGACTTCTAAGAAGGATAATATTAAATCAGCAATAGCTGTCATGTTTTCTTCAAAACAGCTATTCATATCATCACGTATGATATAGTCAACCAAAACAGGATAACATCATTCCAACTGATGATTTAAAACTTTGAAAGACTTCGAAGCTATGAGATGGGGCCTCATGCTTACCATAAAGTCTTATATACTCTTATCAAATCTCATATTAGGGAGACTATATGGTATTTACCCTTGTGAGTTTGGTTTATTTCACTTAAGAGAATGGTCTCAAGTCTTGTCCATTTATTTATAAATATCACGATGTGATCATTCTTTATAGCTGAGTAGTACTCCATTGTATAAAAATGCCACAATTTTTTTATCCATTCCTCACTGGATGGGCACTTAGGTTGTTTCCAAGATCTGGCCAATTCAAATTGTGCTACTATAAACATGGGTGCACATAAATCACTGTGGTACGATGTTTTCAGTTCTTCTGGAAATATGCCTAGAAGTGGAGTAGCTGGGTCAAATGGGACTTCTATACCCAGCTTTTTGAGGAATCTCCAGACTGGCCTCCACAGTGGTTGCACCAGTCTACACTCCCACCAACAGTGTAGAAGAGTTCCTTTTTCCCCACAGCCTCTCCAACACTTGTTGTTGGTAGTGTTTTCTATCTTGGCCATTCTTTCTGGAGTGAGATGGAATCTCAGTGTGGTTTTAATTTGCATTTCTCTCATGACTAATG
>PVJX010011865.1:0-52167 GCA_004027295.1 Dolichotis patagonum | reverse complement strand
CCGTGGCCCTTGGACGTCATCTCCAGGCTTCAGCGCAGACCCCAGCTTCCTAACAGGGATTCACAGGGGACTCTGCAGGGAGCTCCAGACCTTCGACTTCGGACCAAATCCTCCAGCTCTCCAGCATGCGGACGGCCCTTCTGCACTCTTCCACCCTGGACTCTGCAGGCGACCATTATAAGCCTGCCTGGTAAATCCTTGCTATATCGCATGTAAGGATATGTTATTAAATCTATTTCTCTAGTGCACTGTAATTGATACAGTGAGGGGGAAAAGGAGAGTAAAAATCATCAAGATGCAATATATGTGTGTACTAATTTCCCAAAATGAATATAATTATTATGTGTCACAAACATACTTTAATAAAAAATAAATTTATAAAAGAATTTTGAATTTTATAGTGACTATAAGGGAGCCTTGACACTTCAGTGAGCACAACAGCTTTATCAGAGATGCGTTTGTTGGTGGATTTTCTGGCTTTTGTGGAAAGAACAGACTGGGCAGAAGGCAGAGAGAAAGCAGAGAGATTAGACAGGCTGTCGTGTAGACCACTGAAACACCATAGAATCTTAGTGGGATGAGAGGAGGTAGAAAAAAGTAGGTGAGTCAGAAGTTGGAGAAACAATACTTGGAAAGAAAACTCAAGAGCAGAAGGACAAGAAATGGATAAATGCATCCAAACTGCCAAATGAACAACTAGCCACATACTCTTTTAGAAACAATCTCCCACGACCATCTTAATATCAAGTCTCAGTCTCCTTATGAACTAAGAACACTACTACTTACCCTGAAGGACACTGTGCTGCTGAAAGAGGCTGATGCATAGGAAGCACTGACAGTCAATGCTGAAAACCCACACTTTTCATGACTTCTCTTTGTCCCATATTTTCCTCCTTGTCTTTTGTAACCTAGTTTTCATCCGATGGGCCATGTTTTGTTGCATCTTTGCCCATGCACTAACCCCCTATACTAGTTTCCTCTCACTTCCATTTTCGCAAGACTGAGGTTACCCTTCCTCAGGCCACAAGTCTCCCAGTCATTGACTTTCTTCCACAATGCTGAGCAAAGGAAGGTCTTTTACATACTGTGGTCTCTTAACAGCCTACTCCTGTATTTTGTTTGCAACGTGGTCAACAAGGCGTGGTTTTTCTGGTCCCCATCATAGTTGCTAGTGAATTTGCTCAAATAAGAATACCCACCCCCCAAAAATGTAGGTATCTTATTATGATTCATTCTCATTATTTCATGCATGGTTCTCAAAAAAGTCACCATGGTGAGGCAAATCACAAGGAGATGTCATGGAAATCTCTAAAGTATGAACTGTCAGATATTTTCAAAGAGCCTAATTGCAACCTCTTAGGCCAAGAAATCCAAGATCTGAGTAGCTGCTTCTGGACAACTCCCAAGTTAAATCAGCTAAGGAATTAATGAATAGAGTTTTAAATCAACTGGAATGATATTATTACCCCAACACCAATCTGACAATGCAATAGGGTTACGTAGATATCATTGCCAGAAGCAAATTACAGGTATAGAGAAGATTTTTGTACTATCCTTGTTACTCTTGTGAGTCTTAAACTATTTCCAAATAAGTGGTTATAATTTTAAAATCTAAATGCAATTTTAAAAATTATGACAAACCACCTTTAAAACACTCTGTAGTTGGTAATATGTCTATATGCCTTGAGGAGGAGCAAAATATATTCATGTACCTAACAACTATGTTCCTGTCAACAATGGATCACACATGCTAATGATTATAATGATTATAATATAATGATTATATAATAATTATATATAATATATAATATAATTATATATAATATATAATATAATTATATATAATATAATGATTATATTATAATGATTATAATCCATAAGATTATACTGCCTAGCAATGCCATAGCCATCTTAGTTTGTGTAACTACATTCTATGATGTTCCCACAGTAGGAAAATAACCTCATGATGTTTTTCTCATAATGCATCACTGTCATTAAATGATGCATGATTGTACTTTATGATTCATCAAACTGCAAAAATAGAAAATAAGTTACATGAAAAACCAGGTAAACATAATACAGTACTATATAAAAATACCTCTACTGACAGAGTCCAAGTTTCCAGCCTATTATCCTAGAAGCTCGAGAAGTAGTGATAGTTCTCAGGTCCGGTGACAAAGGTCATCTCCTACCAAGGCGCCCACCAAACCATCCAGTTCCAGGATCCCCTCTGCCTTCCACAGCCTCAGTCCTGCAAAGTTCACTGAGCCACAGTGGGCCACATATCTGTCCTCCCATAACCATTGACCTAAAGTTCCTCAAGTCTATCTGCAGATAACAAGAATTTTAAAAGCAGCTAACATTGATAGGACACTTCTTGGCACTTTTCATCCATTATCTTGCTTAATTCTCACAACACTGGGCAAGAGTTAGATAAAATAATCTACTCTTAAATCCATAATCTCTTGTAGCGAATAAGTCCTATCTCAGGATCCCCGGCCACTCTCCTGACTCCTCTAGGAACCCTCTGTCCTCCTTTTCCGAGTTGGAAAAATTTATTATGGAAAATCATCCCATCTTCCCAGCTGTGGGGGAGGAGAGGAATCCTCTCTACCTTCACCTAAAAGTGTGAAAAATAAGCTTAACCAAACCTGAAACAAGTTTTCAAGTGCCTTTGAAAAAACTTATAAACCAATTAGGATTTTTCCATCTCTCAGCTCTTCAAAATTATCATGCATGTACCTGAAGTTTAAGCAAAGAAATCCATTAAACAAACAAATCTAAAATCATAAAGCTCAGATTTAGAGATTTATCCTCTCACTCTAATGAATATCCAATTCAGAATACCATTTTGTCTTCAAAGAGCCCTGAAGGTTCTTATCTTTGTTATCTTTCTGTACTGCTAGTAGAAATATTATATCTTTGAAATGAAGAAAAACATTATTCCCAGAGCTAAAACAGAAAAAGACTTTGTACTATTTTAGGGATAAATCAACTCACAGTTACTGGTAAACCAAAGAGAGTAAAAAAGACTATTTCAAACCAAGTTGGCCCCTCTTACATATATTCAACTGTCAATTTCAAAATCAGCCTTACAATATACATGTATACAATTAAATTCTATTGAGATGTCACACAAGCCCCCATTCAATCAGTTAAATAATGTAACAGTTGTTAGTTAAATAAATCTCAAATCAAGCTTCTAACAGACTCTGATTCAGGCAGATATTACAAATCCCACATAACCTCTTTCACCAACCATAGCATTTCTTATACACCAGATATAAAATTACCTTAAATTCATTTAAATTTAAAAATTCTTCCCTGGGTTGAGTTGCTCAATTCTGTAATAAGGAATACTGGATCCCTTAGGATCTCCAAGCACAGCTGGTCTGAGTGTACACTGCACCAAAGGCACCTGGCCAAGGTGATGAGTGAGGACACAAATCCAACCCCTGCTACGCTTAAACCATCTTACCTAGTCCAGTGGTCTTCAACCTTGAGGGAATTAATTCTTCTGATATTCATTCACTCCATCCAGGGAGTCACTTTTTGAAGTTCATTTAAAAAGAAATGGCATCTCTTTGGAATTCACTAAAGGGAACTTAGGTTCCAGCTCTGGTTTTGGACATGACTCACCTCTTGGCTGTCTCCTAAGGCAATCCACATTCAAACCTGTAGGTAGAAATGGGCTGTAGGTAAAATAGCTCACCACAGATCCACTCCTTTTCTACAACTGTCTCTCAGATTTCTCCCTTATTTTCAATTCGCAATGTCTAGTCCCTTGTATTAAAAGTACAAGACATGCTTCTGATTCTTCTTTTAGTACTTTTGTACTATTTGTACTTTTGTACTATTTGTACTTTTGTACTATTTTAGGGATAAATCAAGTACAGATCTTCTTCACCATGGGCAACCCAAAACATGTTTTGTAAAACACTGGATATGATTTCAGAGATGAAGAAAGTATTCCACTACAGATAAATGGACAAAGTAGTCTGATGTTCAAATGAATACCAAAGGACTTCAGTGTCAGTAACTGAAAATCAACTTTCCATTGTACTGTACCATGGCTGAGCAAATTTTTACTGAAGTTGGAGGGTACAATTTTGAAGGGTTTGATTTAAAATACAGGACACATTGTACATAGAGAATTTACTTTGAGGACTTCTAGAAGCATCTAAAGGGATAAACTGTTACCCTGTCATTTTATAAGCAGTCACTATGATCAGGAAATGCATACTAGAGAGATCAAGATGCTGTCAGTGGAGAAAAACAGCCATGTTTCCATCAGAAGCTCCAGTCCATTGGGCCAAACACCATCATCAAATATAGATACCGACTTTGGTTTCTAATTGATTCTTACATAGACAACTCTGTATATCCTATCCCTGGGAAAAGTTGTGCAAAGACTCACTTACTAAACAATCTTTAACAATTCTGCAGGCAACTGCCTGAGAGGTTGAGTGAAAAGCAAAGGACAATTGTACAAACAAGAACATGTTTGTCTTTATTTTTACAAGATAAAGAATAAGCAATGTAAAAGGAACCCATTTTAATCAATTTGGAAATTTATATGGCATTGCTTACTCTATTTGTAGGCTGCTGCTGTTGTCTTGCTAGTATTGTCTTATGCAACACATAATGAGTGCTTGAACACATAACTTTTTATTCACCTATTCAACCAATATCTACTGGGCACCTACTATGAGGTGTGATCAAAATATACAGTGAATGTTTACATTTTTTAAATCTATTACGATAAAAGACACATTGCCATTAATTGGCAAAACTTCAAAACAAGACAATATACTACAAACCACTGAATTCTAAAACTTGAAGTCCAAAATGACTACCATAATCTATCTTGCTATCTTTGAAATAGGTGTCCATGCCATTGGATATAACAAAATCAAACAAAACAAAACAGAATAAAACCCAGCCCAACCAAACAATGAAAATGATACAGGACTTCAAAACAAGATAATAGGAAATCAACATTGGCAACCATAATGCCTCTTTTTGTCTTCAAAATAGCTGCAGATATCTTCAGACATAGTAAAAATCAAACAAAACACAACAGAATAGAGCCAACAAAAACAAAATAATGAATGTAATAAAGGACTTCAAAGCAAGACAATTGTAAATCCAAAATGGCTACCATAATATATCTTGCTGTCTTTGAAATAGGTGCCCATGCCATCAGATATAACAAAATCAAACAAAACAGAACAAAACCCAACCCAAACAAACAATGATACAGGACTTCAAAACAAGATAATAGAGAATTAACAGTGGCTACCACCTTCAGAGGGCAATCTTCCATAGATGCCACACTGCATGCCATGGTCCTCTGAATAGATGATCAGACCACTGGGCCTAAACCTGCAAAGTGAAACACCAAACCCCAAAAGCATCAAACTGCATTTCACCTCAATAGCTATGATCACAACCTGTGCTCCAAATCAGCCAGTCACTTATTGGGGTCCATATCCCCAGTGGTGGGAGCCCACACATGGTGCGGATTCACTGATTGCTTCTTGGTGACTTCTTGTTCTCTTCCCCTAAAGTCCACAAATGGCACTGACTCATGGGAAAAGGCTGGAGTCATGGGAAAAGGCCTTCCCCGCCGAGGTGGTGGCCCATGCATGGTGCTGGTTCACAGGGAGAACTTTCTTCTTGATGACTTCTTGTTCTCTCTCTTTTCATCTTTTAAAAACTGAAATTTTTGTACCCATTGAGCAATAACTCCCATTTCCCACTCTCTTCAGCAATTAGAAACCATCATTTTGTCTCTTTAAATCTGACTACTTGTACTTCATTCCTTTTTGTTTGCTAAGTAATATTCCACCATGTGGACATACTACATTTTGTTTATTTGGAGTGCTTGTATCATTATCTATAATGCTTAATCATTATCTATAATGATTAAATTCAACCAATATTTAATCATCATCTATAATGCTTTGACTTATTTTTTAAAATAGCATTCTGGTTTTACATTGAAATAGATGCTAGGAGGGTTATGTTAGCCAGCTTTCCAGTACTGTGACAAAATATTTGGAATAATTAGAAAGTTTTGGAAGTTTCACTCCTTGAATAACTGACCCCCAGCTTTAGGGCCTTTATTGAGGTGATACATTATTCCAAGATCCCATGGAGGAGAAAGCCCTTCCTGCTCAGTCCCAGGAAACAAAAGACAGTGCAGAAGGACACACTCCCAGATGCCACTGCAAAGGGGCACCCTCTGGTGGTCAGAAATTCCCTTCTGGACCACCTTTTGAAGTGTCCACCAACCTTAATAGTGCTAGGTTGGGGCCAAGCCTTTCCCACGCCGGCTTTTGGGGACATTGCAGATCTAAACTTTGGAAAGATGCAAGCTGGAAAGGAAAAACAGGTCGGACATTCTTGCAAGAATCCAGAGAGCTGACAGTGGCTCACACTGGGTGGAACAGTCATAAATAGCCACACGCTGGTGTATTTTTATACAGCTCGTGCTCCTGGTGTTTTCCCTACTCTTTCCTTTTTTAACCACTACTATAATTACTTCACTGCATTTTTCTAACTTATTGGAGAAAATGTTTGAAACTCTGATATAAACACCTACATTTATCTTTCTTGCTTAGGTGGTAGGTATTTAACAGAATCTGAGCTATCCCAGGTTTTGCCTAGATGAACAAGCCACATCTAAATCTGCAAAAGGGACCTCCACGGTGTCTCTATGCTTCCACTGCAAAGATTTCACAGTCTTGATCTCTAAAATGAATTCATCAAGTTCTATGGATATGTATTCTTGAATTCATTTCTAGATTACATTTTCCAGCAATGCTGCCAACTATACTTCTATAGCATCCTTCTTCTCTAACACTGTGGTTGAGATGTCAAAAAGCCTGGGAACTTTAAAGGCTTTTCTCCTGTGGGATGTACTTCTCTTTCATATGTGACATGATAACTTGATTTGAACATCATTAGGGCACCTTCTCTGCTAGATTAAACTTTTGTTTATATGCATTTCTCACCAACTTTAAGCTATTGAGTAGCAATATATGCTAGAAAAGCTAAGTGACTTATGTAATGAATATATTACCTGTTTATAACCTGTCCTCATGCCCAAGAAAAGTGGGATGTGTAAACAGGGGATTGTTTGTTTGTTTGTTTTTTCCTACTGAACACCTTCAGGAGTTTGTGAAAAGGTTGAGGGTAGAAGTTAGGAGTAAAGTTCCCTGCCAAGTGGACAAAGAATTGAAAACTCAAAGAAATATTCAATGAAGCCAAACATGGCAAAAATGAATACTAACAGAAAACAAGAACAAAAGAGAAGATTCTTCCCCATGGAGGGAGCTGAGGACACACAAAAATTCATCAGAGTTTTTGGTTAGTTGCTTGTTATGGTGTGCACAAGGTAAATTCTACTTCGGTCTCACCACTGGGATCATCGGTAAAATTTACACTGCTGATTAGCTGTCTATTGCTGCATAACAAATCATCTCAAACTTAGCAGCCCAAAACAGTATGCATGTGTTATCTTACTCTTTCTATGGATCAGTACTTTGATCATGGGTTATCTAAGCCCTGTGCTTCAGGGTTTTCCAAGCTTGAACTCATGCAATTGTTGACAGGATTCAGTTTCTCACAAGATACTGTCAGAGGCTGCCCTAAGCTGTTTGCCATATGACCTTACCATAGGGCAGCTCACAATACAGCACCTTAATTTATCAGAGCAAGCAAGAGGGTAAGACAAACTGTATGCTAGCAAGACAGAAGTCCCAGGCTTTGGTAACTTAATCTCAAAAGTGACGTTCTACCATATTTTCTGTATCCTTTTAATTAAAAGCAAGTCACTAGATCCAGTGTATACTCAGGGAAAGCATGAATACCAGGAGCTGAGAATATTTTGACACTACCTTAGGGGCTGCCTATGCAACTGTGCACCAGTGCTTCCAGAAGAATGGATTACTTGAGATGCTTCATGCCAAGGACAGTGCAGCGCATAAACATGTCATCAAGAGGACCCCAAAGACAGCAATTTGAAGAAATCCTGATGAGGTTTTGGTTTCCCTTGGCCATGGAATTAGTTGCTCCTCACTAGCTGGGTCGTCTCAGCTGATACCCAGATTAATTTGAGAATTGCATCCAGAGTCATTAAATTACAGGAGCAGACCCCAGCTGCCCCCACGGCAAAAGTAACAGGCATGCATCTTCATGACATCAGTGAAAATCTTCATCAGATAAAATAGGCAGCATTAATTAACACATTTCAGGTTATGCTGAGGTGAAGTACCGCCTTAGATCAAAGGGGCTTGGGGGAAATTTTCTATGAATTCTCCTTATAGCCTTCAGGAGTATATTCTTTGATACTGCATGTGTGAAGCCCACAAGTCAGTTCCTGTCAAGAAATGAATGGCACACTCAGATTGGGTAATTGAGAACAGTTTAGGGAAGAGACTATTTTCAGAAGTGTAGGCAGGGTTAAGAGGAAACAAGGGATATGAAATACTCTGCGATTATGAACTACTGGGAGCTCTTACCCACCAGGTCTAAAAGCAAAGGGGAAAAAGAGATTCCTGGGACTCAGAGAGTTAAGCTTTAAGAAAAAGCCTCTCAACAGCAATCTGTGGCCTTCAAGGAGAAAGAGAATTACAGCCAATCTTCAGTCTTGGGTGAAGGAAGCAGAGGAGAAAAAGAACCCTGACCTCTTTTTCCACCCTCCAACCTCCTGCTGTGTTTCCATTGGCCAATCACAGCTGGACCCAGAGACAAAGTAGCCTAACAATATTCTCAGGGCAAAGCAGAGCTGAGAAGAGGACAGAATAGATTTGCAGGCAAAGGCAGAGGGTATTCGAAGCATAAACAAAAAGCCAGACAACTTGATATAAGCTTTTTTAAATGACATAATTCATAAATACTCTCCTGGAAATAAAGCTACCTAGGCTCTCAGGAACTAGAATTTTAAATTCATATGGAGAAACACAAAGTAGCTTAAAGGATATGAAAGTTTTCTCTGGAAAGGAAAAGGTGTCCCTGGCAGTGGGCTTAGGAGGATCAAAGTCCTCCATTTGTCAGTTTTCCAGCAGGTAACAAGACACCTGAGATAGGCACCTTATAAGGGAAAAAGGCTCACATTGGCTCATGGTTACAGAGACTTCAGTTCGTGGTTGCTTGGCTTGATTGCTTCTAGCTTGTAGTGAGGCAGAACATCATGGCGGGGAGCACGTGGCAGAAGAACAAAGTTGCTCACCTCATGGTGGCAAGGGAACCAAGAAAGAGGGAGTAGGGGTTCAAATGTCCCATTCAAGACCATTCCCCCAGTGACCTAACACCCTTTCACTAGTCCAACTTCCAAAAGTTTGCACCATCTTCCAACTGTGCCATCATCAGGAGACCAAATCTTCACCCATGAGCTTTAGGATATATTTAGATCCAAACCCCCAGAAGTCCCCAGGTTCAACAATACCATTACATCTGCCAATAAAGCATTCCCCAGTACACTGGAGCCCCTGAAAAAAGCTAAGTATCCCTTTCTCTTATCCTCAGGGGGCACATTTCAAGGCCCTAGTGGATACTTCAAACAACAGATAGTACTGAAACCTACATGCACTATATTTTTTTCCCATATGGATGTACTTGTAATAAAGTTTACAAGTTAAGCCCAGAAAGAGATTAACAACAGTAACTAATAACCAAATAGAACAATTATAAGAATATACAGAAATAAATTATGCAAATGTTCTCTCTCTCATCTTATTTCACATTTTCACTTAAAGGAGGCACCTCACAGGTTCTCTCTGGCATATCTGAACTGTCAACATCACTACTGTCATGCTTGGAGGCATCACTAAGGAAAATAAGGTTGCTTGCACACAAGCACTTTGATACCATGTAAAGTTCCTAAGTAACTAACAGAAGGGTAGCACATATAGCATGGATGCACTGGACAAAGGGATGATCACATTCTGGGTAGGGTTGAATGAGACAGAACAAGATTTCTTCATATCATCTGGAACAACACACAACTCAAAATCTATGAATTGCTTATTTTTGGAATTTTCCATTTAATATTTTTAGATCATAGGTGACTTAAATCACAAAGGGGAATTACTACTACCCTCCTACTCAAAACTAATGGCATATTGGGAAGTATGGTACAGGCCAGGCTCAGCAGAGAAAGTTTTTGTGCATACCACAAGGATACTTTGAGAGTAGCAGGCCTGGAGGGCAGTGGAAAGTAAAGATCTTTAACAGTGTATTCACAGGTTTCAATGTTAGGGTTCAGCATTGTTACAGATCTTCTCTTCATTTCTGTTTTTTCACTTCAACAGCTAAGTACTTGATAAGACCAGTATGAGTGTTTGATTACAGCAACAGTCACAGATGCTAAATTCCTGACCAGATGCCAGCTAGGACAAAAGACCCCTACATCTGTATAAGGGCTACTGGATGCTGCGTAGGAAAATCAGACTTTCTGAGAAAAGGCTGTGATGTGAGCAAATTCAAACCACACTAGAAGTAGAGGCCCCTCCCCCCAGAACTCTTGTCCTGAGTGAAGATAAGCAGAAGATTACATTGACTGCCCTAGGGAGACAAGAAGTCAGCCCAGTGGAACAAGCAGACTGGCATCCAAAGGAAGGACCTTGGACTAAGTCAAATCTGGCTCAGATCCCTGAGGCCTAATTCTATACAAGGGAGGTTCCAAGAGAGTGGGAGGTGCAAACCTCCTTTCACTGATTAGAGTCCTCTCCAGAACAAGCCCAGGGCTCTAGGCAAAAGCTTTGCACACTATTTTGTTGCTGTGTCCAGTGCAGCTCTTGAAATTCCAGGGAAGGACAGCGGAGGTCCAAGAAATGCAGAGTCAGAAAGCAAAAGGCTGAGCTCAGGTAGAACCTTCTCACCTGAAGGGAGAAAGGAACTGCCCAAGGACTCAATGTGTTTATTTATACAATCAGAAAGAAGCTGATAACAGGTGAAACTCCTCTCCTAATGAGAGAAAGGAACTGCTTAGCAGCTTGTTTGTCTGGCTCACCTAGGGGGCCCCATGTTCTCTAAGTTGTCCTTGCTCTAGGCCTTGCAGGTCCGATCAATCTCTGGCTCAGCCACTTTCTGCTTTTTGTCATTAATGTAAAGAAAGTTTTCAAAAAGTAGTGTAATTCTCTGTAATCCATGAAATACTCAGGTGCACCGGGCCCAAGTTTAGGGTAAAGATTGGTGTTAGGACCCTGTGAAGCTGATAGGCCCATACATTGTTTGATCTGACTACAGAGAACATGGGCAGTTTGTGATCAGCTGCATCCACAATAACAATTATTGGGGGGGGCACCAAATAATAAAAGAAAATAAACATCCAGGCATGGTGGCTCATGCCTATAATACCAATACTCAGGAGGCTAAAGCAGAAGGTTTGTGAATCTGAGCCCAATCTAGGCAATTTAATGAGAAAAAGTTGAGGATGTAGCTCTATGCAAAGACCCTGGGTTCCACACTCACTACCACAAAAAAGGAAGAAAGGGAGGGAAGAAGAAAGGGAGAGAGAAAAAGAGGAGGGTATGTGTGTGTGTTTATTGTCTGTTTCTGCTACACTCCAGCACAATGCAAGTGCCAAGAGGGCAGAGTTTTAGGGTCCACTTGATCTGTTCACCCAGCACAGGGCCTGGCAGAAGAGTCAGTTCCCCACAAACTTCTGCAAAACAAACACATTGCAATCCTTTATCATCCCCTTTCTGGTGTGGAGCTGAAGATTCTTAACCTTTGTCTGATTAAAATCCCTACTGAGTTCAGTTTAGTGCAAGCAAAAAAATAGGTTTGCATACATATTCAACAACTATGTAAGGAACACCAATCATAACCCAGCCTACTAAGAGCTTTGGGCAGTGACGGTGAATAAGACAGAAATTTCCTGGCCATGGGAGCTCATTTTCTGGTGGGATGCGTTCTGGTGAATAGGCATGTCCACTCCTCCAATACCACCTTTTCCAGTACGACAAGTCCCACAGCTTGCCTGGGCACCAATAGGAATACACCAGGCTGCCCATCAGTGTCTCTGGTTCCGTCCCAAGATGCCAGAGAGGCTCACAGAGGAGCATGGTGGACAATGAGGTTTCTTTAGACTGACATAGCAGAGAGAAGGTAAAGATGGTACAGATAACCAGAGGGCATCTCAGGGAGACTTGCTAACCTCAGTCAATTCAAAGGGTATTCCAACATGAGTGGACAATATGACCACATCCCAAGAGGAAAAGCAGATGGTTTCCTGAACCTGAATGTCCTCTCTTTAAGGATGAGCCAGTTCAGGCACCACATGGTATTACATGACCTGGAAATTCTGGGAGACTCCAGGTAAAAGGAGCCTGCTAGTACCAGAGAGTGCAGCTAAGCTGTGGAGCTAGAGGGAAAGGTTGCTGGAACAGTGATATTCCTGGTGAGGTAGTTCAGGGAGCCAATAGGTACAAAGTCTTCATGGAAAAGTAGGTGTAACAATGATGTTGGGAGTATGAATTCTACCCAAATGTTCCTCCAGTAAGTAACTCTGGTTAGAAAGATGGGAAATAAGTGGGGGAAAGAAATCAAGGTCCATTATGAGCTATGAAGTATGTGGCATTTTTGAGTGCAGAGAAACTTAACCAACAAGCCTAGCATACCTAGCAGGTGATGGGAAATGTAATGCAAGAAATTAAGTACATCATCTTCCCCTCGATGGACTAAAACCAGTACTATGCAAGGATAGCATGGTGACAACACAATGTATTTGCTGCAGTAACAACACCAACTTCTCAGGGGATTTTCATGAGTGTTTATTTCCTGCTTAGGAGTCTTCAGGTTGGCTGAGGCTCCATAGAGTTCATCTTGGCTCCAAGGTGCAGGCTGAGTTCAGGTTTGTTCCAACATTCCTTCACATGAAGATGAAATTATTTCTGAAGGTTAAGTCATATGCAAGCATTTTTAAAACTTGTTTTCTATGTCTTATATACATGATCTATATAAGCTGGATGTATATTTTTTGGGCAATATAGATATTTTTAAAGGCCTCTCAAGAGGCAAAGTGGGTGGCTCATGCCTAAAATCCCAGCACTTGGGAGACTGAGGCAAGAGGATCATCATGAGTTTAAGATCAGCCTGGGCTACATCGTGAACTCAAGGCCAGCTTGAACTACACAGCAGGACCCTGTCCAAAAAAAAGGCAAAAGTAGGTTAAGAACTTTTAAGGTGAAACAAATGCCAAAGCATTTAGTATTAAATTGTAACTCTCTTCCATGGTGATATTTCTTCAGGAAATCCAAGTACAGAGAAAGACAGAGAGTGAAAACAAGAGTGAGAGTGGAATAGGGGGTCATTTGGCAGAGTAACCCATCACCATCAGGTGCACTGAACCCTTGAATGCCAGGACAAGAGAGAATAACTGAGCTCCAAGTTCACCAAAGGGAAGGCTGAAGTTGCAGGAACACTTCCAGCCCCCATCTAGCCAGGATCAGCATTCAAACTGGGCCTAAAGGTGAGACTTCTGCAAAAGAATCTAGCTGGGACAATAGTCAAAATGTTTCATAGGCAGTATGACACAGGCCCTGCCCAATCAGAGTTATGACCAGAAGCACACTGTAACCTTGTGCGAATGACCTTGATCCCTGCATCCATCTGGGGAAGCTGGGAGAGCTGGAGGCTGTGCATCCACTGGGAGGACTGACATTGAAAGGTGAAGGGGACAGCACCTTCCAGTGTGACCTGCCACTTCCCTGCATGCAAGGGACTAAGCATTTCAACCTGAGACCCCAGGGGTCCTGCAGGGCATGAGCTAGATTTGTCTTCCTGCCTGAGGCAATCACCAATTATATGTGCTGTGAGGCAAGCTGGCCTCCTGCCAGAGAAGGAGGTGAAGAGATTTACAGAATCTCTCTCTGATCTAACTTATTAGAGAGTTAAAGGTAACCAGGTTGGAGATGGTACAGTGCAGAAATAAAGAAGTCAGGATTCAAATCCATACTGAGTGGGAGGCCTTAGACCAGAGGTTTTTTTTTTAACTCCTCTAGGGTCAGTCCTCTCTGGGAAAGGGGAATCATCACAATACCCACCTGGCAGGGTCTTGATAATAATGAAATGATCTAATTTACAGTTGATGCCCTCTGACCAGTCAGACACAGTCTGCCCTCTGTCATGGAAGAAATGGTTATTCCAGATGGGAGGGATATCCAGGAAGTAAACCAGAAAGCAATGTTCAAGAGGTTAGAGGTGTGGTTCAGTGGTAGAGAGCTTCCCTAGCACATACACGGGCCTGGGTTCAAGTCACAGTGCCAGAGAAAGAGAGAGAGAAAGAAACTGCTGACTAAAGGAGAAGATGAGACTCGAATGCCATGAAGTTAGCAAGTGAGCACCATGAAGTCTAACTCAAAGGAGAGTTGTTTTTGTTATTGCTTGCCTTTAGTTGTTCAAAATAACCCACAGTAATAAGATCTAAAATGTATAATAGATACTGTAATAATGAAAGGGAAAGAAAGTGCTCTAAAGGATATAATTGTATGTATGTTTAAGTATGCAAGATAGATAACCATACTACTAAGTTTTTATTAGTGAACCAAACAGAATAGTTTGTACTATCATTGCTTGATTGTCTGTCCACTTTTCAGCTTTGATTTTGTAACTTGAACAACTACTTCTAAGGTAACAATATGTAATTTATCAACTAGATATTTCTTACTGTTATTGTTTTGAAATTCTGTATTATTTTTACCCTTTTCTCTCTTTTGCTTTTTTTCTCTAAAAAAATAATAAATACATAAAATAAAGGCTAATTCAGTTAAAAAAAAAAAAAAAAGCTAACCCAAAGCCATTAAAAGCGGGAACCGAGTGAGTGCCTAAGCCTCTCTGATGAATCTCAGCACAGACACGTTCTCATCCAGCGTCCTTCTCCCAGGAGCTGGTCCAACCGATGCCAACAGAGACTGCTGATATCTGTAACAGGAGAAATATTCTGTCCCTAAGAAACAACCTTGCCAGCCACTTTCCCACTGGAATAAAAGAAAAGCAAACCAGACCCTAAAACCAATTGGCCTCCACTGTCCAGGCGGCAGTTTTAATTTTCTATCATGACTACAAGAGACATCTATCTGCAAATCTACCAGTTTCCCCAGCATGTGCTTTGTAAAATCCACCTGCCTCTTATGCAACACCACAGATTTAGGGGAATTCACACAAGCTTTCCTTCTTGTTTCCAGGTGAAGACTTAACTGTGGATGTGCGGTGAGGAGAACCAGGTATGCTTAACTTATCGCCTGAGGAAGGTCATGACAGGCAGCTTTGGATGCTGCCTTCAAGAAGGTGTGGCTCCTGAGAGCTGATGGCTGCACTTGCTGTCTTCCTTTTCTGAGGTCTGACTTCCTGAGCGTCAGGCCAAGAGCAGCCTGGAAGTTACCGGAAGTAACTTCATCCCGGAAGGACCTGGGCAGGGGCTGAGTGGTTGGGCTGTGCCAGGATCACATCAATGTCTTATCCAATACATTTTTATTTCCTTAAAGCCCAGAGCAATTTAAAACCAGGAGAGCCACCACCTCCACCAAAAAGAGACGATTTTGAAAGTTTACCTGATCACTTCACAGTCATTCACCCAGCTGATTCCCAAGAAAATAAAAAGCATCTGGAAAATGTATTTAATAATTGATTTAACGTTGAGCCATGTTAAATGTTTTAATTTCCAAGCAATGCAATGCCCACCAAAACATCAATTAGTCACAGCAATCAGGCAAGAATATTGGTTTCTGTCGAGGGATTCATTTCTTTCAGCTCTGCTAAGTATCGAAGAAATTCAATGCAGCCCATAGCGCCAAGGAAGTGAAATTAAGCCAGAGTAGAAACGAGATCCGGCGCTGGCTAAAAGGGTATCTTTTCTTGTGCCCACCTTTAGTTCTCTGGAGAGAGCAAGGCAGGCCAGTAACTTGTAAGATCTTCATGCTGTTAACAGAAAACACCTTGCCCTCCCCCCAGCTTTTCAAACTCCAAGCCAAAAACAAAGGAGGCTAAAACAGGACAGAAAAAAGGCGTCCTGCTAGGAAGACAGGCTGACTTAAGAACTTGCAAGATCCTTTTAAATAATTATTTTTCCTTCCGGTAACTTTTAAATGTCAAGGCTCCAGGGTCTCACTGCCCTAGTTGAGCTCTGAGTCCAGATAAGGGTCTGTCACAGTCAGAAGCATCCTCTGTCTCTACACGGCTTGGCCCAGTGCTCAGGACATCAAAGGGCTGAACATTCAGGCCACTCTCCACCAGGTTTGGGCCATTAGAATCAGCAGGGGGCAGCCAACCCAAAGATCCCTGGAGATGGGCGCGCCTGAAAGCAAGCACAAGAGGACACATGAGGTCTCTGCAGCCTGCAGAGCTTGGAAATATGCTCACCTCCTTGAATCTCTGCCTCTGTCTCTAAGTCTCTGTCTCTCTGTCTCTGTCTCTCTGTCTTTCTGTTCTTTCTCTCTGTCTCTCTCTGTCTCTTTGTCTGTGGTCTCTCTGTCTCTCTCTCTTTCTCTCTCTCTCTCTCTCTCTGCCTCTCTCTGGGACCTCTCAGCTTTGCACCTTTATGTGTACATCTCTTAAATGGAAATAATAGCTCCAAAAGAGAAGAGAAAGGGAAAGTCAAATGAAATGATATTGTTTGAATCAGCATGTATTAGACCTGCTCTAAATACAAATGTAACTAGGCATGACAGCTAAAGACCTGTAATCCCAACACTCTGGGAGACCCAGGCAGGAGGATGGCAAGTTCCAGCCCACCCCACAGAACTTAGCAAGACCCTGTCTCAAAATAAAAAATATAAGAAGGACTGGGGGTGTAGCTCAGTGCAAAGGTCCTGGATTCACATCCCTGTTCTACCACCTCCGCCAACAAAAACAAAAATGTAAGCCTCAGGGTGCTCCCTCGGAGCTTCTGATTCAGCAGGTCTGCAGCGAGGCCCTGAAATTTGCACTTTAAGCATCACTCTCGGGTGATCATGACAATTAAACAAGTTTAGGAAACAAGAGACGAAGAGTCTGGCACGCTAGAAGGATTCATCCGATGTCAGCTACTGCTCAGGCCCCGGGGGATGAGTGGGAAAAGGGCATCTAGGATCCTGCCTTCATCACTTTCTGACACTGCTGGTTCAAGGGAAAAGTGGTACCCACATCTCTGCATGGGATTTGACAACGCCTGTCAAAACATAAAAATGTACACCCCTGAGCCAGCAGTCCCTCTTGGATGAGTTTATCCTGGACACACTTGAACAGGTGCAAATTATTCAGGGCCATTGGCTGCTGCAGAGTTTACAACAGGAAAAAAATAGAAATGCCCTTTTATACAGATTTGGTTAGATATCATTATGGCACAGCCACAAAACCCACATTTGCACAGCTCCTGTGCATGAGTGTGGAAGTATCTCTGAGGTATAGTGTTAGGTTAAAAAAAGTGGAGGGTGCACAACAAGATGTATAATAAGCCCTTGTAAAAGTGCAGAGATTTGATTTTGTATTTTGTGCACAGAATATCTTTGAAAAAATACACTAGAAGCTGGGGTTGCTCTAGGGAAGGGAACTGGGTGACTGAGAGAAAAGAGACAGCGGGAAATTTCATTACATAGGTTTTCAGATTTTATATGCCTTAAACCATGGGCATTATCTATTGTATTATCCCATTCACACAAAATACCATAACCTTTACAAGTAATTTCCAAAGGTATGCACATTATATTTCAATGCAAAGCTTATCAAAATAATAATTACCAAAGGCCATGGCTCCTATTCATGAATGCAACCTCTGGTTACCTGTGGCTGCAGAAGTCTAGAATCTCCCCAAACTCTCATCCCCAGTAGAAAGAGGCAAATGGGGAGGGGAGTCTGTTGTCAAAGAATGATGGTCAGGTCCAGGGAAAGAAGGACAGGTAGAGGTTTCAGTTAAGCACCACGTTCTCTTTCTTCTCTGGAGGTTTGCACAGGCTGCTCCACGTACTTGGGGCACAATCCACTTGGCAGAGTCCATCTCCACACCTAGTGCCTCAACCAAGACATCACCAATCTTCAGTGGCTCCAGTGCCGTGAGCTGGTCCCTCTTCCTCAAGCCTGCCCAGGCATATTTCCAGGTGTGTTACCTGGAGCCTGTGATCCTTGGCCACCTGGGTGTGTGTGTCTCCCCTCACCCCATGCTCCATGGAGCTCAATGAAGACAGGAAACAGCAGGCTGGATTTCAGGTGGTGCTCAATAGAAGTGTGGGAGAATTATGGGGAATGAGGAGAAAAGGACAAGAAAGCTGTACCCACAAGTAGAGTGCCACTCCCAGGGGAGGGTCCCCCAACAACATGCCCCTGTCATGCTCAGCCCTGGGTCACCACTATCCTCCCCTTCCCAGTCTCATCCAGTTTTTTGTTCTTTTGTTTGATTGCCTGCAGTACTGGGCATAGAACCTTGGGCCTCTGCACTGAACCTAGGGCCTCTGCACTGAACTACATTCCCAAGACTTCTTTCGTTTTCTTTGTTTTGAGACAGTGTCTCACTCAATTGCTAAATTGCCCAGGCTGGGCTCAAACCTGTGATCCTTTTGCCTCAGTCTCCCAGAGTGATGGGATTACAGTCATATGCCACCTTAAATGGCTTCTTAACATATATGAAATCAACTTCTTCATTTTACCCTGAGGTTTCACCTGTTTTACTCATCTCTGTGTTTGCAACCTGACCAAAGGTTTACAGGCATATATTTGCATGTTATGGTTTGTGTCTAGACGTCCCCTTCAAAGCCTTCTGCAGTTTTAGATAGGGCTTTTTAGGAGGTAGCTGAATCTAGAGTTTTTGATTGATTCATGATTCAATACTGGGATTAAGGGTGCTGGATTAAGGATGGGTGATTGTTGGATCAGTTCACTGATTGGATTGACACTGCCCTAATCCAAGCCACCTGGATAAGATAAAAGGGGCAGAAAGAGGCTTGTTACACTCCCTCACTTGTTGCTTTTGGTGTTTTTCACCACCATGAACAGTTGCCCCTGTGCCTTGTGCCACCCGGCCATCGAGTCAGACTGACTTCTACAAACTATGAGCTAAATAAAATTTTCCTCTTTTAACTCTGGGTGTCGGGTATTTTGCCCAGTAATGAGAAAAGTAACTAAAATATTGGCCCAATATATATTGGTTGAATTCATTAATACTGGACAGTAAGGAGGGTGGATACAAAGGACCCGCTGAAATGAATTTAATCCTGAGAGATTCTGCTTCAATGGATTTCAGGGAAATGGAATTTTTCAAAGTTCTCCCAGGTGACTTTTAAGTGCTGCTAGAATTGAGATTCACTTATGGGAAGCTTGCTAGGAGCTTTGAGGTTATCTAAGTCTGGGCACAGATCTCTAAGGGCTGTTAGACATCCCGTTCTGAATTTAGTAACCTCCCGCCCCAAGCCCTGAAGGTAAACCAACGGACAGGGAAGGGACTGGGGGTGGGACCGCAGACAAACTTGGCTGCTCTCACCCCGGGGAGACCAGGCCGTCGTCTGGGTAGGGCCAGAGTTTTCGGGCACGTCCTGCCAGGAGTGAAGCTTGGCGCCATCTCGTGCCCGCTGGAGGCTCTGCAGCTGTGATGCGCTGAGCAGCCGGCTCTGGGCGTGGGTAACCGCAGCAGCGTTCTCAGGGCCCAAGTTGAGGATCTGCTCTGCGGACAGCTCCTGCAGCAGGGAAAGGCGGCAAGCCCTCGGGACGGACCCTCTCTGGGTTTCCCAAGCCTTGATCATCTCCCCAGAATCTGCACAACCTTGCCTTCTCCCAGTGCCATCTGTGTGCCTCTAAGATGTTTCCCTAACACCAGATCATTCTTTCACTACCCAAATATACAACATATACATACATATTTTTAATGGAAAAAACCCAGAAATTTCCAAAAATTGCAAAGCAGCAAGAGTTTCCATAAGCAAGCATTAAATAGAAGTCAAAGGAAAACAATATATTTTAATTTCGACTAGATCTGTTGACTAGTAATATTTGGATCCCTCATCTTTTAAAAAAGAAAGGGTAGAGGAACTTAAATGGGTTAAAGTTATTTTAAAACACTCTAGCTCCAAATTAAGACTTAATCCCAGAAGTACACCGTAGCAAAAGACAGTTGAAAAGGGGACCATAATTTTCTCACTCTGTGACATTATTGCTTAATCCATGAAAGGTATCTTGCGAATGTTCCAAGTCCCCCGCCTGAGAAAATACTCATGTAAGAAAAAAGGCACTGGCCTGAACGCCATGGATCCGACCCTGAGTCGTAGCTCTGCCACATGCTAGCTGCATGGCCTTGGGCAAGCTACACAGCATCTCTGAGGTCTTGGGTTACCTGGTAGATGGCTCCGAGAACTCATCTCTCATGCCAATTCTGATTCATCAGCATGACGACCTGAATACCATGCCATGAATTCCACTGTGATTAGGAAGGCGAAAAGTGCATAACCTAATGGTGATGTCTCCCACCAGAGAGGTGGAAAATTCTGCTGAGTACACTGTCTTTGAAATCATCTGGGCCTCAGATGTTTTCTGAGGTTGACCAGCTTCAAAGTACTTGGTGACTAGTTCCTGTGGGAGTGGAACGAGATGAGATGACAGGATTCTGCCTTATAGAAAGGCCTCTAACCTCACTCTAATTGTTTTTAGTTCCACCCCTAAATCTGAGAAACACTATTTACAATCCCATCCATTCTCCTTCTCTCAGTCACCCTCTTCTCTCCTGTCCAGCTAGATGCTTCCCCCAATGACATAATTCAAGTTCCTGAATATATCAATGGTTCCTTCAAGCTCTGGGTACCCTCCTCCCTAGCTTCACCGCTGAAGACCTCACTCCAAGAGAATGAGCATCTGTGTCTATAGTTCCCAGGAGCTCGGTCCTTCCAGGCACTTGCTTCTGCATAGAATTTTGTTCTTTTCTTTCTACCTAGCTTACCTGTCCTCCAAATCATAGCATCGCCTCCTCCTCATCTCAGAGAGATAGAGGGAGAAGAAGAGGGAGAGAGAGAGAAAGAGAGGTTTTTATATACCATTAACACAGAGTCTGTATTACAAAAACTAACGATCTTTCCAAAGCTGGCCTATAACCCAAGGCCAGATTGAATCTCTAGGCCTACTGTGTTTTCAAAAATGAATTCAGATTGGCTGCCAACATTTAATTATCAAAAGATTTCATATGAAAATGAAGATTCCTGGCAGCTTCTATTGAAAAACAAGGTCCAGAAACACTGGGCCTTCATGAGCACACCACACTAATGTGCCATGCTAATGAGATGAGAAACAGCCTCCTCATTTTAACAGGGATCTCCCATTCAACGTAGTCCCCACCCACCCTGCTGCATTCCTTTATCTTATCTTCCTGGCCCCTGAAGTCACTGTGTTATAACTTCCTCACCAAAGACTCTCTAGATCCCAAGTACCTCTAAGCTGGAGCCTAAAATATTGTAGGTTATCAATAGGCATTTCTGGAATAGATAATACCTCAATAATGAAACAGCCACAGCTGTCCTAAAAATGAGACCAAGAATACGTGCTTAGAAAAATCTCAGAACCAAGCTGCCTATCCCATGCAAAATGCCTCAAAAGGGAAACAGGAATTGGGGCAGCAGCCTCGAGAACTGCTCTTACTCCCCGCTACTGCGCTTAAGCTGTGTTTGGAGCTGTCCAGAGTGCTGAAGTTGTTCCAGCTCAGTTGTCAGTTTTGAAATAACCGGTGATGTGGCATCGCCGGTTTGAGTGCCTTACCCAAGTATGGTGGACAGAATGTGTTCAGACATCACTCAGGAAGCAAAAACACCAGGGTCACTCCACATCAGAGCAGACCGTCCCAACCAAAATTCCTAACCCTACACATTGACAGGAAGCAAGGGGCTCTCAATGAACATCCTGCTTCACTTGCTTCAGCTTGTCCATTTTCACTCTCAATTTTTCCACAGCAATTAATCACCTGTCCTATTGTAACTTACCTAACAATTTTCTTTAAATCAACTATAATATTTTCATTTGGAAGTAAATGTTATAAAGCTCAAAAATCTGTCATCTGCAAATCTGATGTCCAAAAACTGGAGTTTTTTTCCCCAAAAGTTTAAGACAAATTTATTTACTAGCAAAATTTGACCTGAATTGATGTGAGGCTATTTTTAGCCTATTCTAATTAGTGTGACTTGTCACAGATTTCTTCACAAAAATTGTAATGCATTCACTTACAATTACTTCAGACAGTACTGGAGGTGTTAAGGTACATATAGTACATGCACAAGGTAATCTTTTTAAAATTTAAAAAAAATATGAATTCTGCATTTATCTGTCCCTAAAGGCTTTATAGAATGACTTATGAACCTATCACATCGTTATAAGTAGGAAATCAGCATCCCTTGCTAACAAGGGAAGATGACCATAAAAATAGACTCAATTAAAACATAAACACTTTTTTAAACTTTTTAAAAATTATCTGTGATGATCCACTGTGGGCATAGAGGTATCTTCTAGTTCTACTGTCAGAAGCCTGGTTACAAGCCTGAAGAATCTAAGGCCTGTTGCCCCTTTAGTTATGTGATCTGAAATGGGGTCAAGCTCCCAATTCTCCTTGAAGATCTGAGCACCTACTTTGAAGATCTCATCAGGAAGACATTTTATTGCTGATGGCTGGAAATACAGCATCAATTCCTTGTCAAGCATTCGAAGCTCTGCCTTAGTTAATCCAGCTGGGGAGAAAAAGGAATTATGAGGGTTTAGTTCAAGCCATTGGAACTCTACTTGTTTTATTAATGGTGCTGCATAATGTACAGATCTGCATGTCCTGAACAATCATCATTCTTTACAAAAGGCCTAGAAAATCACACTAGGGAATCAAGTTCCTTAATCAACTCAGAAAAATATGTGGGTCACATTAGCCTTGATTGGCCTCCTACAGTGAAATGTATGCCCAGAAGGAGCTTCAATATACACACTTTAAGATTGTGTATAAATCTATTTAGAGGCCAATTAAATCACATTCTATACCTATGCTTTTCAAACTGCAGTATGCACAAGAATCTCCAGGAAAGCTTATTTTAAAAGCACATTTGCAGACCCTACTCTAGAACTTCAAGTCTAGTCTACAGTAATTCCATTGATGTTCACATGTAGCCAAGGATTATTTTTTTATTTTGTTTTGCTTTATTTTATTTTGTTTTAGTTTATTTTATTCCTAGATTCAAGTTTGAAAAGGAGTGAAAGGTATGCTCCACAGGCCTCTTACCTGCAATGGTCCCAAGCTCCTGTAAGACATAGCTGGTCCATTCAGTGGGCTTCCCAAACACAACTTCTGCTTTCTTCTTAAATTCAGCTAAGACATGGTTACTGCAGAGTAATTTCCCAATTCTGGAAACCACCATCCTTGTTATAGAGAGAGGAATACAGTATGAGCTTGGGGAAATCCCCAACCAAAGGAAAAAAAAAACAATGTGCATAAGATAAGTAGTATCAGACTGAGACAAGATCCAGCTAATCCCACTCCCTATTCTAGTCCAGAAAGAGCCAAAGCAGCAGAAAATGGTGAACACTGGATGCATGGATGCATGGATGGATGGATGGATGGATGGATAACAGATGGTTGCATGGATGGATGACAGATGGGTGCATGGATGAATGAATGGATGGGTGGATCATTTGTCATTTTGCACACTAGTATTTTGGTTACCTGAATTCTGAGATCTTTATAAGTGGGATTTCAGTGGCATTCATAGCACACAAAGTGGCACCAAGTCCTACCAAATGAAAACTCTTCAGATCTTGAATACTATACCCTGAATTCTGTAGGAACCCTTGAAGGATGGATTTAGCCTATAAAAAAATAAGAAATGGCCTCTTGTTTATTTCCTTCAGAAATTTTTATTACTTTCAGATACATTGGACATTCAAGTTCTTCTGTATCAGGACCCAAACATTTCCAGTCTCTTTCCACAAATTTCCAACAATACCCAATAGTTTCCTGCCCCTGCCTTTGCTCAAACCAGCTCCTCCATCCAAAATGCCCTTCTGTGCCCCAAAGTGTTACAGTCTAGCCATCTGTTTATGTTTTTGTTCAATTCAAATATCACCTTCGTAATGAAGTTTTTCCTGACCTGCTCAACTAGGATGAATATTTCATCCTGTTTTCTACAGAAATATACTTGCTTTCACTCTTCTATTCCAGAGGGTAGTACATAAAATGCTTTGATGTTAAAAATCACAGAGGCATATCTCCAATGAGCTTTGACTGAAGAGCAGTGATATGTAAGATCCCTGATATTCAGCATAGTGGCTGTTCATTATTCATTACTATCTGGAGGACTACTCATCCTGTTGTATTTAGGGTATTCAAGGAAATAGATTTAACATAGGACACATAATTTATAGTTATTTTCTAATATCCACCCAAAAAAGTCAAATGCAGAGGAGTGCAAAAGATCTGTCCATGCACTAGAGACCCAAAGAATCCAGCTGAGGGTCTGGATCCTATAGCAATGTCCTGCATGGGTCCAACTAGAGGCATAAGCCCACAACAATGTCTCATGCAAGTCTGTATCAAGGATCTGCACTGGGAAGGTCCAAAGGTCAGGGAAAGCTAGAAAGTCTGTACCAGCAGGGTGAAGGATCTGTGCCATCAGGCTAAGGGATCTGCACTATAGCCAGGAAGCAGCCCTCAACATAAGGGCCAGAGCTCCCCCAGAGAGAACAGCAGTCATTCAGTACAGTGAGGACCTGAGCCCCTCCAGTGATGAGAACAATTGAGTTCATATCAGGACAACCAGTGCAACAAGCTTCTCCAGGAGAATCAACAGTGCACCATCTTCCCCTCCAGTTCTCCTTTTATGCTACTGACAAAAATCCTCAGGTGGGTCTTCCACACCCAGAACCATGCTGTCTTGGTTCAGTTGGGTATTCCAAATTGACCATTAGTTAATTCACTACCCCTCCCATATTCTTATTTCATGTAATTCAGTCTGAATTAACTGCAGAGATATAATGATATGGTCTAACCAAGTTGTGTTTTAACTGGATGCAGTGATTGATTCTGGACTAGACATGTGATTCAGCCAGAACCATCAAAGACTTTGATCATATCAATTAAGAGAGAGCTTGGATTGAATTCATAAGGATACACACATTGATCCTTGGAATGATATAAATGCAAAACTTCTAGATGGAAAGACCTTTTACTACCTTGAAAGTCCTCCCCTGAACACAAAAGAAAGCAGAGGGCCCCCCAAGATGTTAAGAACTAGACTCCCAATAATAGTGCTGAAGCTCCTAGATCGAGCTATTCCTGAACTCTAAGGTTAAACTTTTCTATTATGGGGAATAGATAAGTTGATTCTTTTGTTCAAACTAATCTGCTGCTACTTCTATGAGTCTTGATTCACTTGATTTACCTATGTTGATCTGAAGAAGGATCCAAACCATTCCCTTGGAGATGAGCTTTATAATGAAGTCTAACTCATTTGATATTTACTGGAACAGGTGAAAAGAATTACAGAAAATCACAAGGCAAAGAAGAGAAAGAGACTTCCAAGAATGAGCATTCCCTTAATGGATGAAAGGTCACAACAATATAATCATGTTTCCCTTCACTTTTTAATGTTAGTCACTCCCATCACACAATATGGATCACTACAGTGTTGAGAAAAGTGGGGAGAAATGTTGTGAAAGGTTGCAAAATTTGTGCAACTGTAGCCTTTCCATCCCTTGGGTTCACTGAAGCACTACCTTTTCAGAGAAGACTATGACCTGGGCTCTGTCAGCTCAAACAATCTCCTTCCCCACTATTCCTATGAGTATCTGGTTCATTTTATTTATCACCTATCATAATTTTTTAAGCTTGTATATCTGCATCACTGATGTTTTTGTCTGTATTACCAGTAAACTCCCCCCAAACAAGATCCTCATCGAGAGAATTCACCATTTTGTTCCAAGCATCTACCATAATGCCTGCCACACTGTGAGAATCCAATAAGGACCCTTTAAGTGAATGAATAAATGAATGAATGAACATCTGAGTGAGTGACACATAGAAGTTATGGGCAATATGTACTCCTTTGAAATAGCATAATTTTTCTGCCTTCACATGATGAACTGGCTTCAGGGAGATTTTCCATGTTTCTGTAAACCTGACTGATCAGTTTCTGTTTCTAAATTCCCTTCAATGATACTAAACTCACAGCTACTGTAGGGGATTTCAGTAATGCCCTTCTAAGATGTAAATATCTTTAACTAACAGGGAATGTACATATAAACGAATAACATCTAACTTACTGAATGCTTTCTGTGTGCCAGCACTATTTGAACTAGTTTGTATTACCTCATCTAATATCACAATCCTAAGAATTAATATTAATCAATACTAACCCTCTTTCACAGATGAACAACTGAGGCAGAGATAGAGGTTAAATAAGCCATAGTATACTGCTAGAAAATACTGGTTCTAGGATCAAAGCCAAGACAGTCAGAATCAAGAACTTGTACTCTTCTAGTGAAGATACTTGGCTAGGGAAAAAATGAAGATTCAAGATAGATTTTGAATTTTTCTTATTAAGTCTTCACAATCAAGTTTCACTAGTTGACTCATAGCAATCTTTGCTCCCCAAGTATGAGCCATTCCCACTTTAAAATGAAAGTGCAAAAGTACAATTCAAACAAAATTACTTTGAAGATGTGGTATTAAATTGTTCTCGCCACTGGAACCCAGAAAATGCAAGCTCAGCCTGCGGGGTGATAAGTCAAAATACGTTTCCTTGAATGACTGGACCAGTGTATATGTAATGATTCCAAGACAATTAATACCAACACTTTATAGGCAATAGTAACCACTGAGAAATGAGGAATTGTAAGATTTCAATCTCTCTCTTCATCCCTCTGGCTTCTGTAATAGTTTTTTCCTCTTATATTGGTTTTTAAGCTGAACTATCTGTTAATATAGTTCCTCTAGGTCTGACTATTAATCTAGAAAAATGCATTTAAGGATTTGATTGGGAGCTAAAGTTGAGGAACTGACTGCAAATGATATATGCAAATGTTAGGTTTTCATATCCTTTTCGAACATACTGATAAATCTCGCTGCCATCCATGGGAATTAAAATTGGTGCAAAGGGAAAGAGACACTCTAGTTTCTAAGTTGGATATATTTTTCTGTTTCCCTCAGACTGCAAATAGAATGATTTTAATATCAGATGTGTGATGTGGCACTTCTTAAACTAGTCAAAGCCAGTTTTAGAGACACAGAACCACAGGATTATAGAATGCTGGAATGGAAACAATTCTAGATTTTTGGATTTAACCCTCTCATCTTGCAAATGAAGAAACCAATCCAGAAGGGGGAAGGAAGAAGTGTGCTGGTGATGACGATGATGATGACAATGATGACGACGATGATGATGATGATGACAATGAAAGAGCAACTAATTTTATGGCCCTTTCTGTATCAGACATTATCCAAAGTACTTTATTTTATTATTTCATCCAATCCATGGCCAGGACCTCCACGTCACCCAGCTCCAAGGGAACAGCCTTCACACTGTGCTCCACCTAAATGATGACATTGAAGAGTTGTGGAATATGAAAACCTTGATTACAAAAACCCCGTAAGAGTAGGGGAGAAACATTAGTCTTGCCTGCCCAGCACCCATTGTCTATAAGTTTACTAATATAACCACACTTTTCCTTTCAAGAATTGTTCTGTATTAGTCTTCTACTGCTGCTATAACAAATTACCACAAACTTAATGGCTTAAAATACACATTCATTTAAAGTTCTGGAGATCCTAAGCCCTAAAATAAATCAGGCAAGGCATTTTTTTCTGGAGGTTCCAAAGAGATTTCATTTTCCTGCTCCTACAGGCTTCCTCCTCCATCTTGAAAACCAACTGCATAGCACCCTCTTATCTCTTGTTTCCTTCTGCTTTCATTGTCACATCACCTTGCGTAGCTGTGGTACCCTTATCTCTCGCTTACAAGGACCCTTGTAATCATGCCAAGATGATTCAGGGCGTCTCTTCCATCTCAAGATCCTTAAATAAATTTCATCGGCCGAGTCCCATAAGACAACATACTATACTTTACAGGTCACAGATATAGACTGTCCTACTTACATTTCTCTCATTGCTGAGATGAAATAACCAACAGCCAAAGTTAAAAGGAAAAAGGTTTATTTCACTCACAGTTTGTAGTTTCAGTCCATAAGTGGCTGACTCCAAAGCAAGGTGGCACATGGCACAGGGGCAAATATTTATGGTGGCAGAAAACAGCAAAAGCAGCAACATATAAGTGGGAAGCAAGGCTCTTCCCATCCGTTATATTGTATGTAGGTTACCTGTCCCAGGGGGTGTAGCACTCACACTCTTGATTCTAGCAGTACACCATGAATCAATCACAAACTCTAGATTCAACCACCAAAAAGTCAGTCCCCCCATGACCACATGAGACTTTGGGGGAACATCCAGATACAAACCATTACATAGACATCTTTTGGGGGTTATTTAATCAGTTTTCCACATGCCCTTCCCCACTCTCAGTCCCTCCTGGGCAGAGGGACTATATTAGTCGACACACACCTGTCCAACCAGTATATTCTACCCCTGACCTGAGTGTTGTTCAAAGGCACCACATTGTTGGAGTTAATGACAGAACTTTCTGAAACACAGGTGAAGAAAAACACTTTTTTGTAGGGTTGCTGTTTAGGTAATATGCAAGACTATTGCTGAAAATGACCACTGAAGGAGAAGTCTCTTTAAATGAAGATAACATGAAGGAACTAGGACTTCCCTCTCCAGAAGTCCAGGGGATTTAGACACCGTAAACATCTCTCCCAAACAAAACAATTAAAATTCTTTGGAAAACCATTTATTTAGGCTACAAAGGATTAGCCATCACAGGAATTTTTCTACTACCACAAACAACTAAAAAACTTGGGGGTAGGGGGTAAATAATCATATAAAAAAACAACTGTATAAAACTGAACAAAATATGAAACAACTACATTCAGATATTGGACAACAGGGAGCACAGGACAATGATCTTGAAAGAAGAAATACAAATAAAATGATCCCAGAAAGTGCTCTTGCTCACTGCCTAGAGATGATTTCTAGGGGGACCCAAAGAAGCCCAGTGGTCTAGCTGAGTTGATGACACAGATTCAAGGCCAAAAATTCACAAAAAAACAAACTTAGCAAACTATTCTTCAACATGAGTTCACCTCAACACTCAAAAAGTAGCAATCTATTCCCACTGACCCCTCTGAAATGAGAATGCTTCAGCATTCATTTATTCAATAAATATTTCCTATGTGATAAAACATGTAAGTCTAACCATATTTTTAAAGAAAAATATGTCCCAGTCATCTTTTATAGATACAATTTCTGTGCCCAAGCTCTATTCTAAACTAGCATAAATCTCACAGGTGGCCCCAAAGGAAATGAAATCAAACTCTTAGAGTGTTTTCTTTACATATAAGCAGTCTCAGAGAACAGATGCTCTTCATTTTTCTATAAATAACTGAGAGGCAGAGAGATAGAAAGAGACAGGGAGAGAGACAGAGAGACAGAGACAGAGAATGCAGAAGGCCAGGACACCTATCATGTGTGGGGCAAGTACTAGAGAGGAAGAAACTATACAGCAAGAGTTACAGAAATCTGCAAAATATGTCTGCTTGGGTATTAAGTTCTGATGTGCACAAGTAACTCCACAAAGTTTGTACTGAAACTCCACAGAGGCAAGAGAGACATCAGAAGGAAACAGGTTAAGCAGCTCCCACAGCTTACACATCTCCGGAGATGGAAAGAAGTACACATCTCCACAAGCCAGAGCAGAGAGATCTTGAAACACGTGGTGTATGAAGCAGGATCTTTAGATGAAATAGGTCTCACTAATGGGGATATATTAACCACAGAGTAAAGGTTGCTCTTGACTTACCCTAAGAAAGCTCAAAAAGGAAATAATGTAAGTTAAACACAAACCAGCACAAAACCCAACATTCTTTAAAGGAGCATAACTAAATAAAAAATCACCAGTGTAAAATTCATAATGCCCATCAACTAGTAAAAATTACTAGGTTTAGGGTGGGGGATTTAGCTCAGTGGCTAAAGCACCTGCCTGGCAAGTGTGAGGTCTTGAGTTCGATCCCTGGTACCAAAAAAAAAAAAAAACTACTAGGTTTAGCAGGGCGTGGTGGTGCATGTCTGTAATCCCAGCACTCCGAGACTGAGGCAAGAGGATTATTACAAATTCAAAACCAGCCTGGGCTACAAAGTGAGCTCAAGGCCAGTCTGAACTGCATAGCAAGACCTGTCTCAAAAAGGCTTGCAAATAAGCAAGAAAATATGATTCATAACTAGGAGAAAACAAGGTTTATAGAAAGAGATTCAAAAAGAACAATAACCAAATTAGTAGCAAGGATGTGAATGCTATTATAAATACTCTCAGTATAAACAAGGAAAACATAAGCAAAATTCAGAGAAAACTAGAATATTTAGAAGACTCAGTAGTGTCTACCTACCTGTCCTAAGGTCCACTCCGTCTGCTGGCTCAGAGAAGCTACAGTGTCTATGGAGCTGAGGTCTAGCTGTCCCAGCTCAGTCTCATTAAGAGCCAGAGCAATTCGCCCTAGTGAGACAACGTGGTGTTCTCTCCAGCAGGAGGGTGAGTTCCAAACCTTTAGGTGAGGGTAATAACAGAATGTTAGTGACACCATTTACTATAGTCTGAGAGTTAATGTCCCTCTCAAAATTCATGCATTGCAAGCTGATTCACCATGTGATAGCATAGAAAGTGGAGCCTTTGAGAGGCAATTAGGTTATGAGTGCTCTACCCTCTTCAGTGGCATAGGTGCCCTTATAAAAGAAATTTCAGAAAGCTATCTAGCCCGTTTCCCTGTGTAAGGATGCTGCAAGAGAGTGCCATCTATGAGAAACAAGCCCTCAATCTACCAGCACTTTGGTCTAGGACTTCTCAGCTCCTAAAACCATGAAAAGTAAACTTTCATTGTTTATAAATTACCTGCTATAAGGTATTTTCTTATAGAAGCTTAAACAAGATAAAACAGTATTGAAAACAGACACAGGATTTGGAATAGTAGCACAAGCCTGTAATGCCAGCTATTCAGGAGGATGAAAAAGGATAATCATGAGTTTGAGGCTACCATGGGCAACTTAGTGACATCTCGTTCCAAAATAAAATATAATAAGGGCTGGGGGTTTGGAAGAGTGATAGCCTAGCATGTGCCAGACCCTTGATTTAATCCTCAGTGCTGAAAAAACAAAACAACAACAACAAAGACATCAGGTAAGTCTCCTTAGTATATATCTTATGAATCATTAAGAAAAAAAGGCATTCATTTAAAGAAATAAACATTTAAAAAGTTAATTCTCAATTATAATTAATGAAATACTGATTTAAAAATAATTAAATTATTTGTAATATCCATATCTTGGAAGCAACCTAAATGCCCATTGACTGAGGAATGATTAAAAATATGTGGTATTTTTATACAATGGAGCATTACTCAGCCATAAAGAATGATAAACTGGAGACATTTATAGGTAAATGGATGCAACTTGAGATCACACTTATTAGTGAAATAAATAAGACACACATATGTAAACATCATATTGTCTCACTAGTGGGAGAAGTTGAAAGTCACAACATATGTATATGTGTATATATATGTACATGTATGTAAAAATAGCTAAGATAATTTTAAAAATAATAATTAGATTAAGATCGCATTGGCCCATCATATTGACAAGGAATAAAAAGAATGATCATTTATGAAATTGTAAAGACATTAGGTAAAGGATACCTTCATTTGTTGTTGCTGAGAATATAAATGGGTACTTGGTTTTAAGAGGGAAATTTGTCTATGAGTATCAAAAAGATTTTATGTATTTTACTCTTTTACCCAAAAATTCTTCTTCTAGGAACTTAGCCTAAGAAAATTATGAGACAAGTACCCAAAGACATATATACAAAGATGTGCCACAGTGTAAGAACCTAACACTTGGCTAAATAAAGCAACAAATATAAAAATGATTTATATTTCTGATATTTAAAAATTTGCTGTTGGATATGGATGGCAAGTTATTGAATGTTGTGCATGATAACTTTTTCATGACATATATATGTGAATACTATCAATTCTCCATATCTGCATATTCTGAAAACTTCAAATTCAGCCATCATGTATCAAACACATTCCCAAAACAATTGTATCTGGGGCTGGAATTGTAGTTCAGGGATAGGGTCAGTATTCCCTAAACAACATTATAACAAATATTTACATAGCATTTACATGTTATAAGATATTGTAAGTTATATGTAAGTACTACACCATTTTACATAAAGAACTTCAGCATTCATGGATGTTGGTATTTGTAGGGGTCCAGGAGTCAGTTTTCCATAGGTAATAAGGAATGACCATCAATATGACATACATGTATGAACTCTATAATTTATACACATATACAGAAATCTGTGAGGTTTCAGGTGAACATACCAAAATTTCTAAAATGCTTAGTTCTGGGTAAAAGACTGGTATTGTTTATTATTTTCTGACTTTTCTTCAATAAACTTGGATTACTTGTCAAATCATACAATTCTACATATAGTGTTACGGTTTGTTTCTAGATGTCTCCCCAAAGCTTCATGCAGTCATGGGGATGAGTTTCTAGAGTTTGTGATTGATTTGTGGTCCAGTGCTAAGATTATGAGTGTGACTCCTATGCCTGTTATGGTGTGGGGAGCCTGCTTACAATGTAAGGAAGGAAAGAGGTTTGCTCTCTCTCTCTCCTCAATTTTTACTCTTACTGCTTTTTCTACCTTCTGCTGCCATGAACTGTTGCCCCTCAGTCAAGCCACCTTGCCTTGGAGCCAGCTGATTATGGAGTGAAACATTCACAAACTGTGAGCTAACTTTTCCTTCCTTCATTTTGGGTGTCAGATATTTTCCTTCCTTCCTTCATTTTGGGTGTCACATATTTTTTCTCAGCAACAAGAGGAAAGTAACTAAGACATACAGTTTTAAGCAACTTAATTTTTAATCCCATGAAGGTTACCAGATCTTCCACAAATATTCCAACAGCTAAAATGACCCACTCATTGGGAACTTTTTAAAGATGGCAAACTATTTCCAGTTGTTCTTTTATATTTTTCCTGCAGTTCTCAGATAAATTTGCAGTAGATGCTAAACAAATTCTGCTGGCAGGAATTAGGGTTCTCTAAGCAGAGAAAGGAAAGGCAGAATTCCAGGAAACAGGTTAAGTCAGAATATGCACAGAACTTAATTTTCTGATTACAGGAGGCCGATAGACATTTCAATCCATTTTCTGCCACTGTCCTAAGAGGGAGGAGATAATTCCATTTCTCAGATTAGGAACTCACAACTACATCGTTAAGCTCAGGTAGTGACATTTCAACCAAATAAAGTACATGTAATTTCCTTGAGGAGGCCTACATGCACAGAGATGCTGGGGCTGCATTTTGGTTTTATTTATTTCTTTTTCTGTTTGATGCTTCCTCCCAAAGGTGAGCTTTACCTGAATTGCCTTCTCCTTCAGGGCCATTAGCTGAGGCCAGCTGAAACTCTTGACAGCCCCCAGCAGCTCCACGTTCCTAATAAATGTGTCTTCTCCCATGCAGAGGAGATCCTCAGGAGTCCAGCAGGCATTGGCTTCGGCCAACTTGAAGATGTCATCGGAAGAGGGAGCAGAGGCTCCATGGCAACCTCCATCCAAATGAAGGAATGCAGGGAAGGAGCAGAGGAAAGAGCATTTAAGGGAATGTCAGTTTTATTGAATAAAATCCTTTACCAGTCAGACTGATTCACAAGAGAGGCAGGATAGCATAGGAGTTGAAGGCACAGACCTGAGGGCCAGTTAAAACCCCACTTCTGCCACTTTTTGCTAACTACTTGGTAATAAAACTCATGGAAATGTCAGACTTTTGCACAGCCACATGCAAAAGAAGGAGCTTCACAACACTCTAACTGAACTACAAACCCCTTAAGGGATAAGCACTTGTGGAAAACAGTTGTGACTTTGGGTTCAAATCCAAAGTATTTACCCCACTATGCTTTCGTTTCCTTGTCTCTATAATAGGCATAAAAATCACATTGTATGATGATTAAGAAAACTGAAAACACTGTCAATATAGAAAACACTGAGAACAATGCCAGGCATACAGTAAGCACTTAGTAATTGTTTGCTATTATTATTATTATTATTATTATTATTATTATTATTATTATTTGATGTCTGCCTGGCCCCTTACACATTTGAGTTTCCAATCCAGCATTAATGGTTCCATAGAAAAAAATCCTCCTATCCTATTGAGAGAATGATTTCCTATCCACAGAAATCATAGTGGAGGTCATGGTCTTCCTCTTCCAGGAAAGAAGGAAAAAGGGTCTATTGCATTCTCCCAGGCCACAGGAAAAACCCATTCATTTTAGTCTTTGAATAAATTGAGTCTTGTCTGGACAGTTACCCACCAACATTCAAATAAGATAGCATCATTTCTAGTTCCAAGGAAACTCAAGGCTCTTTAAGAGCAGTCCTGGATTTTTTTTTTTTTCAGTTTAGCAGCTGACCGTGCCTGACATGGACTGACTCACAAGCACAGTCTGAGACCAGGGCATTTCCTAAGCTCTGTGACCACTCCCTTCTCACTGTGTCTTCAGTGCTAACTCACTGGGCTCCAATCAAGAAGCAAAATTAGAGCAGAGTACTAACTGTAGTCCTAAACATCTTTATCACAACCCACTTGCAGAAAATTAAAGACTTATCCTTCCTGATTCCCCAGGATCAGTGATAGCACAGCAGGAGCTTGGTAGTAGTATGCTGTCTGGGGCTTAGGATAGAACATGGCACACAGTAGGTGTTCAGCAAATATTTGTAAAATGCATGTGCATTAACTAAACTAAAACCAAGTAGTGATCCTGCTGATGCATTAATTACTAAAAACACAGCAGCAAATACCACCCAGAACCAACTAATAAAAATTATTTATGTATAATAGAGCTTCTTCCCCTGAGTGAGAGACATCTTGTTTTGTGTCCTGCATGCACACAGGAAGAGCATCACACAGTGACACCTGAACTTCTGGGCTTTAAGGGTAACTGAAGCCAGTGGTGAATACCACCAGCTTTGGACATAGGTCCAAGGACTGCCATTTACCAGCTCTGTGACAGACTTGGGCCCCTTGCCCCCGTATTTGCAATATTTAGCTGCTAAACTATGTCAGTCCTTTAAGTCAATCCTATTTAAATGCTTGTTACACACATTCATCCATTAAGCCTACAGCCTCAGTAAGAAATGTAAAATATGATTCCACATCTCTTTATAAAAGTGTTTTTCTTTGGCCTGTGGATTTTTGCCATTATACTTCTTCCTCAATAATTCATTTTTCCCATGAACAAAGAGGCTTCTTAATGTCAGGACTCAACTTGAAAACACTACCACACTGGCATGAGGTCAGATATCCCAGCAACACTCACCAGGGATGGGATGAAAGTGATGGTTCTCATCACTGCTATTCCGAACAGACTCAAAGACAGCCCAGAGGAACTCTTTAGGGAGCTGGTTCCCAACCATCTGAGAAGCTGTTTGTTGGAGAATATCGGGAAACTGTGGGGTAAGAGGAGCAGATCATAATTAAAGCACATTACACACATTAAAATCAGAGCTTACACAGCAACACTACTTAATGCCTCTGGATTTTTTTCTTCATTGAAGCTTCCCATATAAATTTAATCCCTACCCCAACTAATGTAGTCTCTATAAAGAATCCTATAAAATGTTTGCCACAATAATTCATGAAATGCTAAGTAAGTATATGTCATTTTCACTGATCAGATCAAAAATAAAGTCATAATACTTTACACTGACTGAAATGTAGGCAACACGTACCCTCACTTTTCTGTGAGACTGGTAAATGGTGCATTGTATCTCATAATACCTACAAAAATGTTATTTTTCTACCTCTTGTTGGCTTGGTGCTATTCTAAAGTTTTTAAATTTAATATTTACCATAAAGAGAAGCAGAAAAGGTTAGCTTCGGGTTTCAGATAGAGATTAGCATTAAAGAGTTTGGTTGCCCTGGAAAAGGTGTCAGTTCTCATCTGGAACAAATGCACTCAGTTGAGACTTGGGATATTACTGGGAACCCCATTCATGAGCCCAGAAATGAATCAAGTGCTCACCCTGTCACGCATCACTGTGTCTCAGCTTACCCAGAAAAAAAGCTCACATAGTTTTTTCTAGTCTAATTCTCAGGGACTCTGGCTGGATTTCAGAATCACGTAGGAATTCTACCTCCAGAGTTTCTATCCAGGCCCTACCTCCAGAGATTCTGTCCGTTGATCCGAGTTGGGGACCATAGAAGTCCACAGCAGAGTCTCTTTAGTTGATTCTCATGGGTAGTTCAGGCTGAGCAGCAGCTCTAAGATACAGTTGTGAGCTGCATAATAACCTTACAGTCAGTGATGCGCACGGTGCTGGTCCCATAAAATGCTAATGGAGCTGAAAAATCCCTGGTTCCTAGTGACACCACCATCATCCTAATGCAATATGTTACCCATGTGTTTGCGGTGCATCTGGTGTAAACAAACTTATTGCACTGCCTGTCCTCTAAAAGGACAACCGAGTACCAATTAACAATGCTTTCCATCAATGCAAGTCCCATATACAGCAGTAGGCCCAGAGATTACATCACCTCCTCATGCTAGGTTGTGTAAAAACGTCCTATGATGTTTGCATGGTGACAAAATCACCTAACGATGCTTTGCTTGGGATTCATCCCCACTGCTAAGCAATGCATGACTATGGTTAAGTTCTAAAAATGCAAAGTGCATAGCACAGTGACTGGTATTTTCAATTTTGTATTTTAAAAGGGAACATGTGTGTAGGTGTGGGTAGGATTTTTCTGAAAGGATATAGAAGAAACAGAACAATGATCACCTCTGAGGAGGGAGGCTGGGGAGCTAGAAATCTGGGTGGGAGGGACTCTTGCTTTTCATGCTGTAGCCTTTGGAGCAGTTGGGATTTTTTTTTTATCCAGGAGCATATATTACTTGTTTTATTAAACATTCAAAGCATGAAAAAAGAGTATAGAGAATAATACAACAAAACACCTATGGACCCACAATCCAGCTTATGAAATAAAACATCATGGACATAATCAATCCGTCCCTCCGTCACTCTTCTGCTCCCTCTTTCCCCAGAAGTAACTGTGATGCTGAATTTGGCATTAACCATTCTCCTGCACTTTTAAATTTCTCTTTATATACACTGGTTTTCATGTGCTTAAAATTAATTTAGCTAGTACTTATTCACATACTTAGTGTCCTATTGTACATATTCTTTGTAGCTCAGGGCTTTTTTGACGTGTTTTTTTTTGAGATCTCATCATGTTTATACAAAATCATCAATTTTAGAAGTTTCTTTTTTTCAGTACTTGGGATAGAAACCAGATCCTTCACACTGAGCTAAATCACCAAGCCTTTTATCATTTTTTATTTTGAGGTGAATTCTCAATACATTGCCCAGGCTGGAATTCAACTCACGATCTTTCTGCCTCAATCCCCAAGAGTGCTGGAATCACAGGTGTGTGCCATCCACCCCTGAGGCTGGTTTTTTAAAAGATTAGACTAGTGTATAATATTTATATATCTACTGCTGATGACTATATGTTTAAATGGTCAGAAGATGAGTTGAAAAGTACGTGACACACATGTGCCCCAGAGCAACATGTGACGCTGGAGAGCCCCTCTGAGCAGGTGTAATGTGCATGTATACATTTCTGTACAGGTAGGACAGTCTGTGGATGTGATTGTGGTAGATCTGACTGTTGTTCACCAAGCATTCGCTCCTTCTCATCTTCCAGCTTTATGAAAAGAAGCTACTTCTTGCCCCATAGAGGTTTACTCACGTGACTTGCTTTGGCCATTGGCATGTTGTCAAAGTGTCAGTGTGCCATGTTTCCAATTACACTTTTCCACTCCATTTGCAGGAGCTTTAGACTTTCGCTATGAAAAGCCATATCAAGGGCTCCAGAGACAGACTTATGGAGACTTATGGCTGCCCCAGTGATCCACAGACCAGGCAGGTGGAAACAAACACTCTGCTAGATACCAGTGAGACCGTGTGGCTTTGTTACACAGAAGAAGGAGGCTAATTTCTGCTTGGCTTGCATGTCTACTGGCTTAGGCTTTCTAAATCATGAAGCATCACTCCAAGCACAGTGCTCTGCCAAAAGCTGATGTTCAGTAAGGCTGTGTCCTAGTGTTTGCACTGGTGATGACACAACCTGGGCATACATGTGCAAGAGCATATGGAACTGTTGGCTCTAAGACTTTGAATGAAAGAAAGTACAGTGACTCACATCTGAGCCCCAGATACTCAGGATAATGAGGGAAGAGGATTGCTTAAATCCAAGAGTTCAACATCAGCCTGGAGAGACCCCAACTCAAAAACAAACAAACAAACAACAATGCTAAGACATGAGGAGACATAAGGTGGCCTAGAATTACACAACAAGTTCAAGGTATACATAACAAGTCCAAGGCTAGCCAAAATATAGCAAGACCCTGTCTTGAAAAAATAAATAAATAAAAGCAGGGGCCAGGGATTTAGCTCAGTGGCACAACACCTGCCTGGCAAGTATGAGGTCTTGAGTTTGATTCTCGGTACCCAAAAAATAAAATAAAAGCTACGTGACAGTTCCCAGGCTTCTTACTCCGCCTGGAGGACCAAGGGGGCAGTCCAGAGTTCATTCATCTCCTGCCTCACTCCCTTATTTCTGAGCCCTGGGCAACTGAAAATGAAGCTGGAAACATCTCAGGCAAGGAAGAAGCTTCCAGAACCACAGACTGTAGCACTCAAGGAATACAACTGACCATACTTTCCTCCCTTCAAGCTCTTCCACTTTTATAAAAGGAGGTATAGAAGTACCTTTGTGGCAACAGAACGTAGTTCATCTCCTGAGAAGAGTATGAGAAATGGTCCCAAGTCCTTTACAGTCTCTGCTGTCCAGTTCTGTGGCAGTCTAAGAGGAGATGCAGGCAATAACATAAAAAATCCATGTGGTGGTGGACATCTTTTGCCCCTCGTACCCTAGCATTATTACTTTTAAGAAAAGATCATTCTCAGTATCTTGAAAGGCTATCAAGGATTCACTTTTCTGGCTTAAAAAATGGGCACATAGACTGGCCAGAGACATCCAATGGAACTATCAAAGGGGCTCTCATTTTTCTGAGATCTCTCCCAGTAAGGAGGACACTGGAGACCAATCCTGTGCCAAGTGGGGAAAATAAAGGCCATGCAAAGGAACTCTGAGCTGAGGAACAGGAGGAATATTTGAGATTCTGGGTCCAGCCATGCATGAAATCAACACTGTTCAGCTTTCCATTATATTCCATTTTTTAACTCAATAAATTCCCACTTTTGTAAGTTAGAGTTGCATTGTTAAGTTTCTGCAACTTACACGACACTGTTTCCTCCCTTTCTTTCCTTAAGAGTAATGATAGACTTTTTCCTTTTTAATTTCCAGAATGGTCTTCCCTTACAAAAACAAATTTTTTCTCTTGAATTTGGCAGGATAACAGCACTAACCCAGGAAGACAGTAAGATGGCTTCTTAAACTAAATGCATTCTTACCAAAGATCCAGCAAGTACACACTTTGGTTTTTACCCAAAGGAGATGAAAACTTACATTCACACAAAAATCTGATATGAATGTTCATAGTTACTTTATGTAGAATGGTCAAAACCCAGAGGCAATCAAGATGTCCTTCAGCAGGGAGATCTATACAAAAACTGTGGTACATCCAGACAGAAGAATATTAATCAGCACCAAAAAGAAATGACCTACCAATCCATTAAAAGACATGGAGAAAAACTTAAATACACAATATCAAATGAAAGAAACAAATCTTTAAAAGCCTACATACTGTATGCTTCCAATAACATGACATTTTGGGAAATTCAAAATTATCAGTGGTGACCAGAGAATAGGAGGAGGAAGGAATAAATATACATATCACAGAGGCTTCTTAGAGCAGTAAAACCACTCCGAATGACATTTAATAGTAAATATGTTTTTATACACTTATCCAAACCCATACAGTGCACAACATCATGAGTGACCTCCAATGTAAACTATAGACTGGGTCACAATGGTAATGTAATGAAAATAATGTCAATTCATCAATTGGAATAAGTGTATCACTCTGCCGGGAGATTTTGACAATGGGAAAACTATGGATATATTGGGACAAGTGATATATGGAAATTCTGTACCTTCTTCTCAATTTTGCTATGAAGAACCCAAAACTACTCTTAAAAACATATCTTTAAAACAATAAAAAGTGGAGTGCTGGGAAGTCCCAGAATGGTAAACAGCAGCAAATCAGCATCCTCAAGATTTGGAATCCAGAGACTAGAATATAACAGCTTGGAGAAGAAAAGAGAGATAGATCCCAGGACAGGAAGGATTTGAAGGAAGAATTGCAACTCACAGGGGAAGTAAAGAGATGGACCTCGACACAGAAAAGAGAAGTTGCAAACTGAACTTTCTCCCTGACTCCTGGCTTGTGGCCTGAGAGAGATTCAAATCTAGACACAGTGAAGACAGGTGACGCCAGAGGCCTCCGTGAAGAAACACCCCAGGGGAAAGGAGTGGCAGATGCTGTAACTACAACAGCTGGTAAATCACTCCAGTCCAGCATTTTCTGCTCAGCCAGATGCCATTTTAGGGAGGGGTCAACTGAACCTGGGACTTGGAACAGCTGTGGGTGGCTTCCTCTCAGGGCTCCCATGACTGGGTAAACCACAACCATGGAAGACATCCAGGGTCAAGGGCTGAGGTCAGGCCAGCAAGAGACACCCAGAGTTCTGTAGACTGAACACCTCAGGCACCAGCCTCACCACCAGGGGCCAGAATCGGCCTGAACTTCTGTGGAATTGAAACCCACAGAATTGGTACCCTATCCTAATCCTGCTGCAGGTTTGCCAGGATTATCCAGCACAGAGCTGGACTCTCTGCCTTCTTTGTGTATCATAACAGTGGAGACACAACCTAAACTGGACATGACACAAAACTGTAGATCCCAGAAGATAACTACAGGCTTGAAATCACAGGGAAATCTCTTTTTTTCTCCTTTGTCTTTGCATTTGTTTTGTTGTTGTTATTGATGGTTTTTGTTTTTTCATGAGTGTGAACATTGTTTTTAGAGGTTTTCTGTTTTATTTAGTTCTTGGTTGGGGGGGTTCCTTCTTTCTTTCCCTCCTGTCTTCTTTACCAGTTTCTGAAGCTTGAGTAATCTTCCTTTGTCCTTCATCCTTGCTTCTAATCTCTTTCTCTTCTTTTATTTCTCTATTTTTCCCTCTTATGCATTTTAAATGTTTTCCCAAGGGTAAAAGTGTTCTATCAAGAGGCTAGTTAATGTATATAATTTTCTGATTTGTTTTAGACTTTGTTATATAGCTACAGACCTTATGCACATGGTTAAAGGTGGCAAGTTAACAGTTACTGCTGTCATTTTTTAGACTGGGTTTGATGCTATTGTTATTACTGATTGTGCTACTTTAGCCAAGGTGACATAGTTGTTGTGCTTAATTGTTCACCCTATATGTCAATATAGAGACTGTCTGGAGGTCATAACCAATACCATTGTCCAGTACCAAAGAACTGGTGCTGGCCAAATAGGCAGCAACTTCTCATCTCTAATAATTTGAATAGGAAAGATCTTGAGACAGATTCAAAAGCAAAAAGTTAGCTACACCTAGAAGACATCTCTGAAAAGTAGTCATTTCTTAAAGAGATCTCAATATTAGTAATAAAGCTGTCTACCATTAGCAACTTGCAAGAATCAACACAAAAAAAAATTTTTTTAAATAGAAAAAGAAGACATGGAACCAAGATGCAACCCCAGGCCTCCAGCTTGCCCAAGGCAAGTCCAGGGAGTATTGAAGCAGAAGAAATCAAAGCCACCCAGCTTAACTTTCTGAAATAGTATCAGCAGAAGTAACAAAGCAGATGAATGAAGCTCTAGAAAAACACAAATCAGTAATACTTTCACTAATAGTTAAAGAGATGATGAACATAATAAAGACATGGTTAGTGAATCGAGAATAGACAAAGATAAAAAAAAAAGGAGCTTAGAAAAGTGAAGAAATGCCCAACATAGGAAAAAATTGGATTCCATGAAAGAGATTTGAATAGATATCCAGGAGATTAAAAATTCTACTGAAATTATATGCAACAGAATCAACCAGTGTGAGAACAGAATATCAGACCCAGAAGACAGGTTTGAGGTTAGCAATCATCAAATGAAAGACTTCTTAAAACAATAATACCAAACCTCACATTTTCATGTGCCATCTTTTCAAAACTCTTTTCCTTCCACATGCTAGGTGTGTCAATGGCAACCATGTAAGACCTGCTGGCAGCTACAAATGTCCCCACTTCACAGGGAATCTGAAGCCAAACGAAGGAAGTACACACTTCCAGAATAGGCACGTGCATCTGATCATATCCTACACTAGAAGTTGTCTCTGATGACAGGCCAGGAGAGTCAGGCGTTAGTTCCCCCTCACCCAGCATGCTCAGCCCCACAAAGGTGAGCCCAGCCCTCTCACCCACACTGCTCCAGGAGTCTGAGCCTCACTGCAGCCTCCTGTTCTGGGCTGAGGTCTGGGCAATCTCGGAGGCCATGAAAAGCGGCGGCCCAGGCCCTAGGGGAGATTCCTCTTTCAATAAAGGTTCCTGGTAAATGACAGAGCAGCTTCCCCACGATGTCCACAATGTACTCATCACCAATGGAATTGTCCTGAAACCAACAAATGAAGCTGATGAGACATCCATCAGGGCTTGAGGACATGATCCTTTAAAAATACTTCCTGCCCCAAACTTAAAGATTCCCTGACATGGACCACCAGAGACAGAGAAGGGCCTGATTTTCCCCAGGGTCAGTGGCCTCAGAAATCTGAGAAAACCTAGCTGGGCACATCCTGAGCACTCAGTAGGTGACAGCTGTTATTGTCACAGCTCTAGGGACTCCAACAAGCATCATAATACTAGCATAACATATAAAAAAAGTCCCTTCAAAGTTTGTACGGTGCTTGAAAGCTTTCAAAGTTCTTCCCCTAAATGGCAAAAAACACCATACATTTATTGTATGCTGTGTTCCAGCCACTGTTTAAGTGTCCACAGGTCCTGATACATTCAATGTTCCTAATAACTGTCTGAGGTAAGCACTAATATCATCTACTTTTTAAAGACAGTTACCCAGGCAGCCTGGCCCTGGGACATTGCCTTAAACAATATATCGTCCACTCTATGCCCTCCAGAACTCCAGGAGGCACCCATCTTACATATGACAAGACTGAGGCTCAGGGAGGGGAAGAGACTTTCCCAAAACCTCAAAACTAATTGCTGCATGCCTAGAACTCAGACTCTGTATGCCTTGCTTTTTTCCCAGTCCTCCAGGGTAGCCTCTCTTTCAGGACCTTGGACAGCAGTCTGCAGCCCCAAAGGCTAAAATGGTTCCAACCAGTGGTTTTAAAGCCAAGAGTTAGATTGCTTAGCATCACAGCAGGCTCAAGATCCCAGGCAGATCCTCTCAAAGGCTCCCCAGGTAGGCACAGATATCCCAAGGGGAAGGGACATAAGTGAAAGTGTCATTTATGAAATTTCCTTACCAGGCACTTCAGCACCTTCCTGAGAACCAAATTCTTTTTGTGAGAATCTGAAACCAAGGAGTCCAACTGATTCTTCCCCAGGCTGATCAGAAAGGGCACACACTTGGAGGCTGGGACAGAAGCCAGGAAGCGTGCCCTGGAGAGAGAAAGGGAGACTGAGAAGAGGAAGAGAGAGGATGCTCTGCATTTGCTCCTGAAATCAGGGTCCCACACACAAGAGCTCATCATGGGAACGATTCAAATGCTTCTAATGTGTGTTCTCCCCAGTAATGCTGTGACTCCTTGTGGCCTGTTGCAAGCCTCCACTCATCATGCTCCTCTTATGGGGAGGGAAACAAACTTCCTGTGGTGCTTCTCTTCTAGAGGCAGGAAGCAAACGTCCCAAAATGCTCCTCCTCTATGCCTCAGCAATACTGATCAGAGGCTGGCTCCTCAATAAACATGATGACTGATTGACTAGTTGAGGGAAGAGAAAGAGAAAGTAGAATAAAATGGAAAGTAAAAGACTAAAAACAAAAAGTGAGAAGAGTAAGAGAAATGATTTCCAATTGTGTCTCCTTCCAGCCCAGAGTCCTCCCCTAAGCCTTTGACTGTGGTTTTGATAGGGTCAGGGAAGGACCTTACATAGTACAATGACTTTTGACTCATTAAATCTCAACACTAGTCAGAAAAATATTTTCCTAGTATATAGTTTCTCTTATTAGGATGAAACTAAAGTTTTCTCCTTGAAAGGCAAAAATGAAATAAAGGTTGCCAAGATCCACATGGCTTATTCATCTCAGCCACTTGACTGTTCCAAAACCAGCTTGAATATCTTCCTTCAAACATATTCTTCCTCCTCTATGTTGCTTCTGGATCTGTTTCCCCTCTACTTCCAAACCTTCATTGTTCCTTAATATTCATCTAGTCTGTTCTCATCTCTCCATTCCCAGTAAGAGTCTTCTTTATTTCCTCATTCATTCAGCAAATATCTACAGTGTTTATTGCAGTCAGGCCCTGTACTAGTACCTAGACATAGCAATAACAAGACCTAAGTTATCCCTGGCTTCTTGGTGCTTAATTTAAGGAGGGAGAAGAAACACAGAAGCCAAACAGGGTAAACTGAAATAAAACAGATTCTTTCAGTGAATGACAAATACAAAGGAGAAAATACAATGGCTTTGCAATATAGAGAATGATGATGGGCTAATCAAAGGGGCCCATTCTAAGCCAGGACTATCTGAGTAGGGACATGGATGAGTGGGAGGAACCACCCATGTGTATATCTGGGTTACTGAAATCAGCTTCCGTCATCTTCCTCCTTCCACACAGGCCCCTGTTTTCTGCCTGGATGATGGTGATGACCTTTCTAAAACATAAATCTGACCACTGCACCCAGAACACATCAGGGTATCACACAAAGCCCTCCATGACTTGATGTCCCCACTTTTATGGACTTTTCCCTGCACCTGCTTTGCAGATATGCACCATATACTTTGATGACCTCTTCCACCACTGGACCAGATGTTCCCATGACCCTCCCTGGAGTGCCCATCTAAATCTCTACCTTCAACTCATCCTTCAGGCTCTCTTGATCGTCCACCCCAAAAGCAATATCCCCTTTTGCATGCCCACTACCTGTTCCCCATGCTTACAGTAGCAGCACTGGAAAATCATTCCTTTCTCTCTAATCTTTGTGATTTGAGGTGTGGCCAGTTTCACTTCCAGCTCTAGTCAAAATTACTCATCCTCCCATTGATTGGCTCAAGGAGACCAAACTGGCCCAAATAAGACCCATGAAAGTCAAACCCAAGACTTTTATTAAGAATGATGAGAAGAAAAAGTCTTTCTCTTTTCTCTGATTATGACACTGAGAAAATGTAACTTCGGGTCTTCCAAGGGACATAGGAGAGAAACAACTTGCCTGATAGTGAAGCCAACAGAAGAAAGCTGGCCCAAGAGACAGATGACATCCTTTGAGTCCCTGGATCCAACCATGCCTGAATTACTCCCGCCCTTGGAATTCCCTGCTACCAGAACCAAAAATTCCTTTGTATTACCTGAGCCCATTTGAATCAGGTTCTGTCACTTTTAACATATCATTTTCAAAATATCAATTTGATAGTATACTTGGCTTCATGCTTGTCTCCCTCTCCAAAGACTGTAAGAGGAAAACTCAGCCATCTCTCAGAACTAGCACACAGTAAGTATCATATATATAGATATATATATATATGATATATATATATATTTGAATATATATATATATATTTGAATGAACTAAGACTATAACAACAAAAGGAGGCAGAAGTAAATAAAGAAGGAAAAAAGATAAAGTGTCCTGACCATGCCTGAAAAGCCGAAGTCCCTTCTACTCCCATCACACCTACCTCAAAGGCCAACCTAAGTGAGACCTGCTTCACTGGTAATCATTCAGGCATGGGTTACTTCGCCTTTGGTTTTTAAATAAAAGAAAAAGCGAAGAGAGTTTGAAAAGCTGTGTAATCTACTTGGGGCTTAGCTGCATACGGCACTCTCAACTCCACCCCTGTATCCTCCGGAAAACACAGGAGCAGAGAATCACTTTGGTTCAGGTGATCCCATCCATCCTACTGCCAAGCCAGAAGAGAGGGGCCCAGGATCACTTACGGAAGTGTGGCCAAGAGGAACAGTGGCATAGATGACCTGGAAACATCCCAGTATTTCCACGCCAAACAATTAACCTGAAAGATAAGTGCTTTTAGGAATTTAGTTCAATAATAAGAGAAAACACAGATGGTGCTTTCTGTGTGCTAAGCTCCATCCTAAATGCTTTTTAGATACTCACTTATGTATAAACCATCCTATGGCATGAGTACTGCTACTGTGCTCACATCACAGGTGAGACAACAGAGGCAATAAAAAGATGAACACAAAAGTTTGTGATAATCATCACGATTTTGTTTACAAGTGAGATATAACCTGGATGACCAGCAGGAGGAGTTTAGTTAAGTAAACTATGGCATATGCATGCAATGGAATACTATACAGTGGATGACACAAACTCATTTGTATGTTTTTTAACTCAGGACCTTGCTTGTCAGGCAGGCGTTGCACCACTGAGCCGTATCCCTGGCCCCTCACTTGTACTTTTTACCTCCCATGTAAATATCTTTGTACATTGCAAAGAAAAAACTCTTAAGTTTTCCCTGTATACACCTGTGGAAGAGGGACACCCAGTCTCAGGGCTGCCAACCTTTTAGATCAAGTCACTCTATGGTGAGGGCTGTCCTGTGCATGGCAGGGTGCTCAGCAGCATCCCCAGCCTCCATCCCCTAGATGCCAGTAGCATCCCTCCACACCCACACCCCAGTTATGACAACCAGGTGTCTCCAGGCATAACCAAAGGTCCCCAGGGAGTCCCCTGTTGAGAACCACTGCTCTAGGGAAATTGGGGAAATTTTTACTTTCTCCATACTATTTTACATAATGATTATGTGTTCTGGGTAAAATGTAAACAATATAGACAAATTATCTAATTAACTGGTATTTGAAGGTTCTGGCCACTGTGACTCTAAGCAGCACCTGGTTGGGGAAACTGCTCCCACTCCAACATGCAGGTCTTCCTCAAAGTGGGTCTGACCTCCATTCATTTACTCAGCTATTGACTTCCCTGCCTGGGCAGGATTTTTAATGTAGTTTCATGACTCTCACCAGGGAACTAATTAGAAATGCAAATTCTGCTATCCAGGGGTGGTTGTATGGTAGAGTGCTTCCTTAGCAAGCACAAAGCCCTGGGTTCAGTCCCCAGTGCCTAAAAAAGAAAGAAGTGAAAATTCTCAGGCCTTACCCCAGACCCAATTTATAGGGAACTCTGAGATTGGGGCCTACAATCCATAGTTTTTGTTTGTTTCGCTTTTTGCCATGCTGGGGGGAGAACCTTGCCTTACATATTAGGCAAGCACTAGGCAAGAGCTCTACCACTGAGCGACACGCCTAGACTTTCAATTCGTGTTTTAATAAACCTAGCTGAGACAAGCTCAAGTCTGAGAAGCACTTGTAGAATAAACAATCCAAGGAAATGACTGAGCTGTATCAAAACTTTACATATTCTTTTAATCTCTTTACTTATTTATTTTTGCATTTGGAACAGTTCATGAGTTAATACAGTGCATTCTTTTTTTGTTGAATCCTGCCAACTTCTTTAAAATATTCCCTATGAAAACATCATCCAGTGTGTTTGTTTAATTTTACAAATGTCGGGTGTTGTATCTTTCTTCTTTGCTAACACCAAAACAAATTATTTGAAAATGCTAAAATAAATAAAATGCAGCATTCTCTCTTAGCTCTTCTGCATCTTATACTAAAACATTTTACAACTGTAGAGGTTGAAAAAATAACTTCACTCTTTTTTTCTGTATATGATTGCCTGCCTACTATAAGTGAACTAACTTATGGAATTAAAGTATTTTGTCACCCCCAAGGATAGAGGGCCAAGGCTATAAAGGAAGTATAAGTATAAAAACTCCAAAATGATTAACTTAAAGATGCCCTAATATATTACAGATTCAGCATATTTAGTATTTACCAGGCAAAGAAAAAGTGTAAGTATTAATCTACATTTGGCTACTATAGCTTCAAGATAAATACCATTTTCAAAGCATTCATGTTAGGTAGGTTTGACTAGGAGAAAAGATTTATAAATCATGAGCTTTCTTATCCAAAATCAAACATAATGAGGACTTCACATATGTATTACAAAATATTGACTAGAAACAAAGGCTATGTCCAAAAAGTCCCAGGGCCACTAAATAGAAAGACCTTTGCTTGGTTCAAGATTTAGCATCTAATAATATCATTATTTTAACTGATTTTCCTTTCTTTTTTTAATTAAGTTTATTGGTTCATTTTAGGTATACATAATGATCACAGTCATCATAGAGAATTTATACCTATATGTGATATATCTTGATTCTTCTTTTTTCCCACCCATCTCTTCAGCCCCTGTTCCCCTTATTTACAAAAACTTTGTTCCATTTTTTCTTCTTTTCTCATTTTTTCTTTTTCCCTTCCTTCCTTTCTCCCTCCCCCACCATAGTTCTCCTCCCCATTTGAACATTTTCTTCCTATTTCACAATATCTATTATATATTTTAGCACTTATTTATACTTCTGATTTCTCACACCATAGAAACAATGTGGTATTTACACATGTGCGCTCAATTTATTTCATTTAAGAGTGTGGTCTCAAGGTGTGTTCACCTAGACATGTCTCAAGTTTATCTTTCTTTATGGTTGAATAGTACTCCACTGTATAAAAAATATCTTCTTTATCCATTCAACAGTTGATAGGCACTTGGGCTGTTAGTTATTACAAACTGTGTTGCTATAAACATGAGTGTACATGTATAGCTGTGGTATGATGCTTTTAATTCTTTCAAGAAGATCCCAAGAAGGGAAATAGCTGGGTTGAACTGGACCTCTAGTTTTAGCTTTTCTAGAAATCTCCACACTGATTTCCACAGTGCTTACACTGGTCTACACTCCTGCCAAAAATGGAAAAGGGTCCCTTTTTTCCTACAGCCTCAAGAACATTTGTTATTGGTTGATTTCTTGATAATAGCATTCTTTCTGGAATGAGATGGAATCTCAGTGTTGTTTTGATTTGCGTCTCTTGAATACCCAGTGATGTTGAACATTTATTCATATATTTATTTGCTGTTTCCACTTCTTCATCTTAAAAAAAGAAGCTCATTGTTTTCAGATGCCCATTTCTGGATTGGGTCTTTTAATCTAGGGGCCTTATTTTCTTAGTTATTTTTTCCATATAGCAGTCCTTTGTCTGAGGATCAGCTGGTATAAATTTTTTCACACACTGTGAGTTGTCTCTTCACTCTGTTGGTGGTTTCTCTTGATGTGAAAAAGCTTTTTAATAAAATGAGAACCCAGTTATTGATTCTTTGTGATAGTTCCTATATGATAAGGGTGTTATTCATGAATCTTTGTCTATACCAATATTTTCAAGAGTTCTACCTATTTTATCATTCATCAGATTAAGTGTTTCTGTTTTAATATTTAGGTCTTTGATCCATTTTGACTTTAGTTTAGTGCATGGTGAGAGGTATGGGTCTAGTTTTAGTCTTTGGCATGTAGAAAGCCAGTTTCTCCCACACCGTTTATTAAAGAGCCTATCTTTCTTCCAGTAAATGTGCTTGGCTCCTTTGTCAAAGATAAGGTGACTGAGTGTGTCTGGAGTTGTTTCGGCATCTTCCAGTCTGTTCCATTCATCTTCAGGTCTGTTTTTTGCCAGTACCATGCTGTTTTTAGCTACCAATTTTCATTTTATCCAGATATTAAGAGAAAAACCACTGAGTTCTAAAGACAAGTTAATACCCGTTGAACTTAGGTTGAGAACTAATCAGGGGGAAATACTTAACTGGCTGGATAAGCAAATTTCTAGGGACTCAAAACATTACAAAATAAGGTGTTTTTAAAAACACTTTCCCTAGAAAAGATATTTTAAAACAGTGCAAATTATAAGAAGATCTTTCCTGAGTGTAAGCAAAATTACCTATGTGACAAGCTTAACAAGACTGATATTCAATGGAGAAAAATAAATCTGCCTTTAGTAATCAGAAAAACTTTAAGCCATTCTTAGTCTCTTATTTTAAGCATCTCCTATTAAAACCTGAGATTTTAATGAATGTTGAGCCTGTGTCTTTGATGCCTTCTTTGTGCCACTTTCTTTGCATCAGAAGTAGCTGAAATAATGTGTTTCTTGCTTAATTTTTGATTCTCTGTACCACACGTTTTGAAACACAGTGGTGAAGGAAAGCGTTGCATTCAAGAGCAGGTTGCTGCCAAACAAGGGCATGGCTGCACTGCGAGGGTCTTTCATGTCCCAGATTCCCGGGATGCTCCAATCAGGCTTAGTGCTCCAGATACACCATGCGTCCTCTAAAACATAATCATTCACATGTAACTCCAGCTCTTATCTCTCGCTTTTGCAGATTCTGACTATTTCCATTCAGTCCTCAAGTCTGCGTCCTTTTGTGCACTGGCTCACCATCAGCACAGCACGGACAGCTTGAGGCACACTATTGTCCACATGACTCCTGGGAAAACAGCATCTAGTCTGATATTGCATTTAATCCACTACTCAAGTGCTTTTGGAGACAAATTAGCAAAATCTCCCATTATGCTCCACTGATGATGGAGATTTGCAAAACTTTGTATTGACATCACTGTTAGAATGCCAAAGATAACATTCGCTAAATGAACTCTGCGTAAAAGTCAGTCAGCAGATCCCGGAAGCCATGACACACATCTACGGTGTCAAAAATGGCATCAGCTTCAAAATCAAAATAGCAAGGGCTGCAAATGCTAACAACTGCAATGTGTGAAAAGCCAGCTCATCATGTTTAAGGAGCTGTTTCTTAGATGAGCGTTTTTAGATAGGGCACAGAAAATGTCACAAATACTCTTTTTAAAGATAAAGTAAGTGTTATGGTTTGTGTTTAGATGTCCCTTCAATGCCTCACATAGTCATGGAGGTGGCTGAATCTAGTATTTATCATTAGTTTGTTGTCTAGCACTGAGATTGGCAGCATCAAGGCTGCACCCACCCAGAGGCAGGTAGCATGCATACAATATAAGGGAGGGAAGGAAGCAGGCTCTCTCCTTTTGGCCTTTTTGCTCTTGCTGCTTGCCATCGCCATGAACCGTTACCCCCTTAGCCATGCCACCCTGCCTTGGAACCAGCTGAATATGGATTGAAACCTCCACAAACTGTGATCTAAACAAACCTTTCCTTCCCTAATTTTGGGCATTAGGTATTTTGTTTCAGCAACAAGAGAAAAATAACTAAGACAATAAGTAATCATTATGACAACTGGAAGCAATAATGTCTTTGTGTGTCTCAGTGGGGCACTTGTTCCATGAAGTGAGATTTAGAAGCACAGGTGTATTTTAAAGTATCAAAATTTGTATTCCATACGGTTTTGGTTCCTATAAGATTATTCAGGCTAAGGTGGTCTGAACACCTATGATTTTAGATGTCAGAAATTTCAACATGGCTATTCCAAGCCACCAACCGCAACCTCGAATTAGTCAAAAGTTCAGTTCAGATACTTCCAATCTATGGATTTTACTTCTCTTTAGAATTATTACCCATATCATTAACAAAGAAGAATAATATCAAGACAAGAACACTGGATTTCCAAACATCAAATTAAAACAGAGAATAACTGAAACCGCATTCATACAAAAGATCTTCTGACATTTGCCTTGATCAATGTACCCTATAACATACATGGGAAATAATGAGGCTATGTAAAAATTATATATTATATATATTATATATATTATATATATTATATATATTATATATATTATATATATTATATATATTATATATATTATATATATTATATATATTATATATATTATATATATTATATATATTATATATATTATATATATTATATATATTATATATATTATATATATTATATATATTATATATTATATATATTATAT